>VZUI01049484.1:0-80387 GCA_013401135.1 Cettia cetti
TTTTTTTTTTTTTTTTTTTTTTTTTTTTTTTCTTTTTTTTTCTTTTTTTTTTTTTTTTTCTTTTGGGACACAATCAAATGTCAGCTTGGACTTACTCCATACTGCATCACAGGTACACTGAGATATTTTTGTATTTTTGGAGCACCCAAAGACACTGCACTATTAATTTACTGCCTCGTTTCTCTTTAAGAGAGGAAATCCATACATATCTAACACAGATGCCACAGCTATCCAAGAAACGGAAATGCTTTCAAATTCATGCTCAGGATATTATATTTCCTGGTACCCTCAAGTTTAATAAAAGACAAATGAAGTTTCAAAAATAATACTTATGTCTGAAAATATCCATTATTATAAATATTAAATAAACACGGGTATTCTGAATATAAACAGAAGGTACTGGCAGGGGATGTTGGCTGTTTGTTTTCTCACTTTTTGTATTAGACAATGACAAAGAAACACAGCCTGTTTCATCTCTTACTGACAGTATACCTAAATACAAACAAACATAATCTGGATGCCAGTAAGCTTAATGGAACCACAACCAGCAGACAGAGGGACTCCATGGCCATAAACACCCTACTGGCTTTTAGCCCAGAAAATTCAGTCACAAGACCCAAAACAAAAGACTAGAAAAAGATAACTAAGGTAAAATTAGGGGTGGAAGCTTACTGTAAAATATCAACATTTACAGAGATTTTTTAAGACCTCAATGAGCATCTTTTATGCGTTAATAATCTGAAACAAGCGGATTGAGTCAAGTACATAGTCAAGAACTCAAGCCATATCCTTATTCCTCAAACAATCTTGAGATTTGGAACAGCCAAATTAAATTTCTCTTCACATCAGGTTTAAATATACGATGTGATTTTCTGGAGAGCACCATAAAGAAAAATGCAAAAAGTATTTGCAAAACACTTTGTTGCATGTTTTCTCAACCCTTATTTTTTTGCTAACATCCAAGATAATCTATGATTGTTATGGCATCTTATCCCAAATAGAGCAAATTACAACTACGCAAACTGAAACGCCTAGCTTTCCAAATTCAATGCTTGAATTCTACCAAAAAGAAGACATTTACTCCAGAGAAACATTTTTCTCCAAATCCAAATGTGCAGCTTATTCAAGACAGATAAAAAATTGTAGCCACTGAGTCTTTATTTTACAGCAACTGAAGAATGAAGAGATTTTTCTTGTTGACATCCAATTTTCAATAACTTAATTTCCAAGCTTCATATTTTAACCACACTGTTTAATTTCTTCCCTACAGAACAAAAATCTTTGCAAATCTGAAATGTAACTGACTTAACTACTGAATGTCGAGCAACTTCTCCTCCTTAAAAAATGGAGCAGAACAAAGGCAACTGGAGGAGATAGGCACTGGACAGTCACAGTTCTTCCCATATTTTTCAAAATGGTATAGAAATAATAAATAATAACAGATATTTCAGCAGAACTTCATAGTAACAGTATCATGTCCAAGGAAAACTAGAAAAATTAAGCACTGAAAAAAGATTTAATTCATTTGTCTGACTGACGTTCTAAGTTCAACTGAAGACATTTAATCTTTTTTTCCTGGGATAACTCAAAATCTGATGATTCTATTCTTCAACAGGAGGAAAAATTGAATTACCAAATAGGTGAAAATTATATTTCTTTCTTTTAAAAGAAAATTTCTATAGTCTTCAAGCTTCACAGAGAAGTGACTTTCACAAGTCCACCAATAATGAACTGGCTTTCTGAGAATTAAACACTTTTTTTGCCATGGAATTACTCTTGTTTATTTTTCATGCAATCCTTAGCTACCTTAGTCACAGAATGAGGAACAAATGATAGGACAATGCTAAAAGGCAGAACAGTAGGTGCAATTCTGAACATGCTGGTTCCTACAGGTATGCAATGTCAGACTCTGAAATCATAGTGAAAATGAAAAGTGAATGAAAAAGGCTACAGCCACATTTGTAGATAAGCTGGTGGCAAAGGGTGCCCAGGGGGGTGGTAAAAAGAAATACCAGCTGATTTAGTACCAACACAAGAAAAGAGACAATCCTTTCTATACTGACCTAACATGCTAGACCATGTCTCAAGCAAAGGCTACCTTTTGCTCCTCAAAAATCTACTGAATATTTTCTGCAGTTACGTCCAACCTCAGCAGTGCATCCTGTAAGTATTCTATTCAGCAACTGTACATTGTGAAATACAAAGATGTGATGAACTAACTTTGGCTGCTACCAGATGTTCACACAGCCACTCTACTTCCTCCTTCTCAAAAGGACAGAGATAGAAAATAAGATGGAAAAGTTTATGGGTCAAGATAGAGACAGCTGAGGAACAATCAAAAAGTCACCATGAAAGCAAAGAAAAAAGTTAATTTCAGTAACTCTTATCATCAGGCAACACCCAGAAATATTTTAGACCCACAGTATGTGCAGAAGTTGCTTGGGAGGACAAACTCTCTAACTGCAAATCTCCCTGCAGTCTCCCTGTTACCCTCATCTTTTTCGCTGAGGATGTGGTATGGAAAAATGTAGCGCAATGCTGTCCCGAGGGAGACACAGTGATCACCATGGAGTCGAATCGGGAAAAGAGGAAGTTTAATTTTTTTCTACAGCTTATATAGATTTCTAAAAAGGAGACCAGATTGGAAGACTGAGGTTCAACCTCTTCAACTCCACTGGTCTTAGCAAGTGTCCACCAATTTTCCTTTCACAGAAAGGTATGTAAAAACATGATAAAAAGTTCTGTAAACAGTACTTTGTTTACATGAAATTTCTGACTCCAAGGCTGAAGGTTGGGAAACAAGGCGACAGAAAAATCCTTTTGGTCAGTTTTGCCACCTGTCCCAACTCTGTCCTTTCCCAACCTCTAATCCACACTCAGCTTACAGATCTCTGGGAGGGACAGAATTGGACATAAGGCCTTGACCCTGCACAAGCACTTCCCCAACAGCAGCCAAAATACTGGTGTGTTACCAACATTGCTCAGCCATAAATGCAAAGCTCAGTTTGATATTGGCTGCAATGAAGAAAGTTACCTTGGAGGCCTGTACCTAATGCTCCCCAGGTGTCAATACTGGGTCCGGTCATCAATAACATGGATGAAGGGACTGAGTGTACCCTCAGCAAGTCCGCTGATGACGCAAACCTGGGAGGAGTGGCTGATGCCCCAGAGAGCTGTGCTGCTGTTCAGAGGAACCTGGCTGCAGAGTAGGGCAGAAAGGAATCCAGTGAAGAGCTCGGCTAGGGCAGGCACAAGCTCCTGCACCAAGGGAGAAAAACCTCAGGCACCAGTACAGGGGTGGACCTGCTGGGAAGAAGTTCTGAGGAGCTGGACTTGTGGATCCTAGTGGACAACAAGCTGACCATGAGTGCCTGGGGCCAAGAAGAGAACCTAGGGTGCTTTAGGAAGAGCACTACCAGCAGGACAAAGGAGGGGATCTTGCCCATCTCCTCAGCCCTAGTGAGGCACATCTGGAGTGCAGTTCTGGGCTCTCCAGTTCAAGAAAGACAAGTAGCTGTGGAAGAAGCTCCAGCAGAGGTTACAAAGGCAAGGGGGGACTGGAGGAAAGATATCTTAACAGCACATACCAAGAGGATGAGGCCAGACTCTTCACTTGTGCTCTGGACAAGATGAAGGGGCAATAGGCACAAACTGAAACACAGCAAGTTCAGTGTGAATAGGAGGAAAATATTCTTTACTTTGAGGGTGGCAGAGCATTGAAACAGGCTGCCCAGAGAGGTTGGGGAGTCCCCATTTCTGGAGATATTGAAAACCCACCTGGATGAGATCCGGTGCAATCTGTTCTAGGAGGCGGGTTGAAGTATTTTTTTCCAGATTTTTTTCCAATCCCAACCATTCTGTAGTTGCATATGAAAATGCTTCCTAACATTTCAGTTTAAATGCTTTTCTTTAAACCTTAAAATTTAACTCCTATTTCTACTACAATCTGAAAACATTGAGCATTCATAAGACATGAAATGTTACTTAGCATTGATAATTCCTACAAAAGCATTGCTGCAATGTTTTTTCTAGTCCTGAAAAAAATGTAGATCCTCCATATCTATTACTCTTTTATTACTTAAAATTCTGCAATATTTGTAATGATTAATTTCAGGGGTTTTCCTGATATTTATCTGCTTAGCAGAGGTTAAGACAATAAATGGTACAATTGATCTGGAACCTTTGACAGCTTGTCACTCAACTGTCACAGCTTTCTGATTTGTGTAAAAATTTGTTTGCTCGAACCTTGACAGATGACAAGAGGGTTAGAAGAGTTATATCTATGGCAAAATGAAGCTCTAATAGGAAAAATACATACTTTTGAATCATTACAGCAAATATCTCTAAGTGTGCTAATACTGAACATTATACCTGTTGCCATAGGTACCTCAAAGCACATAGTTCAGTAACACTTGTCACACATTTTTATCTCAGCAAATATAATCATCAGCTTACCATCATCATAATCGTATCTTCAGCTATAGTTCTTGACAAAGAAATACCCTGCATTTCTGGAAAACCCCATCAAAATCTGAGTTTTTCTCATGGACTGCATCATTTCCTCCCATTCTTACATGTATGAATTTAAGAGGAATTTTCTAAGGCATTGCTTTGGAACCACAAACATCAAATACACTTAAGCTTATGTGGAACCTCACTGCCAAAAACAGTTGGGGAGAACAACTCAAGAACTGTAATTAAGGTATCCATGTACGCATTCTCTGATATCGACTCCCTTTATGACTTTTTCTAAAGAGAAAACAGTTCTTTCTTAGTATAGGTCTGCTTGTAAAACTTAATGTTGAAAGTGGAAAAAGTAACTGAAATAGTAACACTGCATTTCTGAGCCATGTCTTTCTGCCTCTAGAAAATTAAGGGCTTTCTTTCTCAAGAACTAGAACAGGAAGATTATAGAGTAACACACACCAAATCATTTGTTTCTAAATATTCTGAGAGAAATAAGTATTTCAAATTTTTGAAAATTTTACACAGCAAATAGGATTTATCTGATAGTCTATTGTTTGGTACAATCCTAATCTTAAATGAAGACAAGAAGATAAGGAAATTCAATCCATTGTCTTGGACTATTATTTTTCTAAAAAAACCCACATTCACATACCTCTGTCACAAAATAACATAATTTGTCATCCTGGTAGTAAGTTAGATCGTATTACTATTTTAAAAGGTCTAGTAAACATTCAGTTTAAACATGATACAACAGTGAACCAAGATTTAATCTATTTCCCCCTAAACTGACACAGAAATAAAAGAGTTCTTTTTCTCTACAACAGCAACTATCAACTCTTTGCAAAGCATTCGATCCTACAAAATGCTCCTGGCATGAATATGAAATAAAAACTGAATGAAACCCTCAATTCCTTCCTGGACCTATTTACAAACCACAGAATCCCAGCATATTTACAATATACAGTTATTGGCTCTTGGTGCTTTTATGATGGCAACATTTCCTTATTTTATTGAAGATCATCTGAAAGAAAGAATTCTCCTGAATATTAATAAGCTGGGACATATTTATCTTTTTCTGGTTTTCATTATCTGCCCTTTACAATACTAAATCATTAAAATCACAAAGAGAAAAGAACACCACTCCTTAAGACAGGATAGGTTGGAAAATTAAAAATGCTTATTCCCCTCCATAAAAAAAGCCAGCAGACTTTTCATCTTTTCTTTTTCAAATGGCTAGAGAAGTGAAGTTGAACATTTTCTCCTGATTGCTCCCAACCCTGGGTCACCCCGACTGCTGGATCTTTGAGACTTAACCCACTTCCTCCTTAGTTCAACAGTAATATTTTTAAATTAGTCGGTTACTATTTGTGAACCATCAACAACTGTGAGTGAACAGGAGAAGAAAATACTCTGCCTTCAGAAAAGCATGTGAACAGGGGAGCAAATAGTAAAATACTACCATTGGTCACAATTTGAAAACTAAGTGAAAAGAAAGTATTGTCTAAATTTCCACTAATTTAAGCAACATCTATGAAATGCAAATGAATTAATAAAATGAAGTTCCAAAATAAAAAATGGAAAATACTACCTTTTCATTTAAATCCTTTATCAGAGTCAGTAACGCTAAGAAAGCTTACATGCACAGTGTTAAATCAGATTTCCCTAATTTTTGACCAGTCAACTTAGCCACTGAAGAAAGGATTTGCTTATAAACACATCACACATTCCAAGTATGCCATCATTTCAAGCATTACTGCAATGCTGTAAGGAATCCTACCTTGTCATTGCCAACTCTACACAGAGTAACTATGTTGCAGACCAGTAAAATAACCACTATCACCTACCACTCCTACCTCACACAAGAATCACAGCTTGGTTTACCAGGTGCACAACTTTCCAACACTATTTTAAAGGTCTTCATAGCCATGCCTGCCTAATCTTTCCAAGAGTATGATAAAGTGAAATGTGAAAGGATTCTTCACTCATGCTGCCAAATAATCACTGAAAGATAACTGAAGTTTTGTCTCTCAATATTATACATAATTACACTGTCATACTTTGATGCACAGGTTAAAAATTTAAATGCACATGATATTTTAAAAAGCAACCTTGTTAAAGAATTTTTTCCTATCTGCTCCATGTGTGTACTGTGGTAGACTGGCAAGTTTTACACTTTCTTTCATGTCTGTTTCAAATACTTCCTTGTTGTATCCAGCATGTTTAATTAAAAACCTGTGCACCACTTAATGCAAATTTTACCACGACAGCCTCTGCCATAGAGCAAAAGCCACACACACACGGTAGTTATTTGCAATACACAAAGAAATTACCCAACTTTTATTTTAAGCAAAATAACAAAAGAGGTATATGGACAAAGAAAATTTTAGAAACATCATTAGAAATGTTCTTTAGGAAATATTTCTTAATTGTAAGATTTTCCACTGTGAATGTTTATTTAACATAGTACTTTCTTTTCTCTTTCATCCTCCAAATTTTACTGAAAACAGCAGCTAACCATTTGAACCATAAGCTGTCAGCCTTTACTCTTGCTTGGCAACCACGAGTTTAAGGTCACCAGAATTTTACCACTAGAGCATAAACGCATTAATGAACTTGTTGCAGATGACTTACAAGAACAAGTATATGATTGCCATCATACAACAAGTGATTTGGTAGGCACGATTCCAAGTCCCATGATTCTGTTGCAGTTACAGTTAGTTCTATGCTTACAAGAACGGGAATCATGTATGCAATCCCCTGGTTGTAAAAGACATAAGCAGAGGTAAATGAATCCCTAGCATAGAAATGTGTTAATAATATTCTTAAAAATATAGTATTAATTACCGATATTCTCCACCAACGTGTTGGAAGAATATACTTTGAGAAGACAAAAGAAGATTTAATACTTGTGGGCCTGAGAATCCGAGAGATCAGAAAATGTCTGGGTTTCATGAAGCTTTTCATTGTTTAATACTGATACACTTCAAGAGGATTAACTACTACATATTTATAGAGCACTTTAGAAATGCAGTGAATTATCTAAGAGCTAGGTATTATAATTCAAAGCTTTCTGGCCAATAAGCTGAAGACAAGACATTGTCCTTAAAAAAAAAATAGATTCATTATAAAAAAATTTTCCAAATTACTGGACTTCAGCAGTTCCTGGAAGGAAGATCTTAATTTTTCTTCATTCTTAGGAAAAAAAAAAAAATTATGTTTTTCCTACATAAAATAGTATATTTTAAAAGACACACTCTGTAGACTTCGGCCTAATCAGAATAAGCTAAACTTGATTATTTTTGTTTTTTAACCACCCGTCAAAGTGCGTCAGGGTAACAACATCAAATAAATCTCAATTGACCACAGCTACTAAGATTTACTCACAAAATGACAGTTTTATCTAAACACAAAATAAAAGAGTAATGAATAATGTAATAGTTCCCTTTAAGATCAGAATATCAACCATTAGAGTAGATAAAGAATGCCTGTATTTATCCCACCAGCACAAAAATAATTGCCTCCCATTACAATTTTATAATCATGAACACTCCCCATCCAGAGAAGTGAGCTTAACTATTTCCTCAAACTCTAGTAGAAGCACCTACTCATATGATTTGCCTTTGACTTTTCTTTTGTCAGATACTTAAAAATACAATTAAATAATCAAAAACATTCTGATTTTCAATCCCACCAAGCTGCAATTAAGGCTTCTATTTTTTCACATTTAAAAATTGTATATTTAAGAGCACTTGAGTCCCCTATCATTTCTTCTCACGTCAATGTCCTTACAAAGCAGACTGCCAGCCACAAATACCACAAATTTTCCAGCACTCATCCTTTCCAACATTCAGTTGGTTTGCTTAATTTACCTCCACTCATTCCTATATTTCAAATGAAAATCTTGGAACAAAAGAATGGTTCAGTCAGAAAAATAACTGGGGGAGGTGGGAGGGAGTGGGCAGGGAGGGAGAGAGTAGGAGGGGTTGTCTAATAGAGTATTGTTACCTTCATTAACACTCCACAGATAAACTACCACTGCCCACATCTCAGAGACTTCTGAAGACTTTCCTAAAAGGCTTCCTTATTAAAGAATTTCTCTCACTTCATTGTAAATTATACTTGTTAAATAAGTAATTCAGGTTTTGCAGGGGTTTTTGTTGTCTGTTACTTGAATTTGCCATTACTACAAAAAAATATTCTTTATTTTCTGGCACCTGCATCTATACAAAGATAGCACAAAGAACAAACCATTTCCTCTGACGGAAGTGTCATTCCTCCCAACATGAAGTAATACAGTAAATTAGCAACATAATGAATTCACGTATACGAAACCAGATACTGCTCCCATAAGAAGCCTCATTTACAAAAACAATACAATCAACTACCAGTCAATTATAAGAAGGGAGAGCTTTAAGAGTTCCTCATCTGTTTAGTTGCTTCATGTTCTTTACAATCATATTTTTAGCAAACAAATTCTCCCATATACAGCAGCAGTATCACTAAACATTCTATAAAATGCTTCTATTCTCATTAGTGCTTCATTGAGAACATCAATATCCTTTGCTTACTAGCCTTAAAATTACACAAGAAATTTCACATCTATTTGTCTTTATTTTAAACTGTCCTTCCCCGAACTGCCAGATTAACTATCCAGACACAATTCCACGACTACAGTACAATCAGAACATGAACTGACAATCAAATTCTTACAACTTCCAAGTACTTTCTTCCACTCTATTTATCCCTAATAATTTGTTCAATTATTTCTTAATAAAACTAGGTATATATAAATAAAGAGTAATATTTGAAAGCATATAAAATTCTTAGTCTAGTTTCTTATTCTTGTTACTAATTAATTAGTTAATCACTGATACGTAAAGTTCTTATACTTTACACATAAAATCTGGAAGAAATAAAAATCATGCTTTGGTTTTCAAAATTATTTCCTATTTTTCGAACATAAATCAATTTATCAAGCACTACTGACCCACATCTTCACCAGTGAGACAATGTACTGATTCACAACAGATGAATGGATATTACAACTATCTGCCTCACTGGAATGTGTAACAGGCTGGGCTAGCAATACTACAACACCAAGATAGCAGCCAAACATTGGAGCTGGTTGCTTGGAGTGGATGTGGAATTTCCACCCTTGCAATACCCAAAACTCACCTGAAAAATTTGCCTTGACCAGGAGACTGGACTATATAACTTCTGGAGGTCAAAGGACTAGGTAACTTCTGGAGGTCTACCCCAATCTGTATGATTTTATGACAAACAATTCTAGGACTTGTATGAACAGGTCCTTTTCCCTTACTATTACTGACAAACATTTTAGCATATACTTTAACAGCTATTCTGACTCTCAGCTAAATGAATATATTTTCAAGGCTAAAACATGGACAATTCACACAATATTTTCCATAAGGCATAGGTCTCAGTTTTAAAGGAGACTGAGAACACTCCCGCCCTTTAAACAGTTCATGAGGTAACTCTTAGCTAATGTTGAGTCAACAGAGAAATCAATGCTCAAAAGAGTTAGTTATTTACATAACTCTTCAAGAAAAGCTCAGTTAATTTGGAAAAATTCAGTGTTACAGTATCTAGAAAAGCTTATCACAGAGAAAGAACAGACCCACCCTCTGCCTCAACATTCTACAGGATTTTAGCCAGGTTTTACTGGCAATGTAAAAAGAAAAAATCACTTCAACTTCCAAGTCAAATAAATTTATTGACCGCTTCTCTAAAATATTAAACTTGTCTCAGGCACATGACTGCCTGATATAAATTGCAAATACTATTTTGATACATTAGGTAGCATTTGAAATTTTAAATGATGTTTTAAGATACATTCATGTCTTTCAAATGATACATCCCAAAAGGCAGCAAGAAAATACAAAAAAAATTTCAAACTCTTAGCATACAAGCTGGTGTGCAACAACAAGCATCCTTAATTAATGAGCACGAAATGAGTTCTGTTTTTCCAGCAAAATGCTCATTTTTTTCTTATCAAGAACCACATGTATTCACAAATCAAGGGAACAGAATAAGCTCATTTCAAGGTCAACATGATGCATGCTTAAATTTTGTTACTTGTAAATATAATATTACTATCAAAAGCTGACAAAGTCATACATCATTATGTACACTCTGACAAGTTCCCTGATATCAATTCAGAATGACAGACAGATTAATCACATTCTAGTTTGACAAATTGCATTGAAAAATGTGACTCGTAAGTGCAAAATTCAAGAGCTCAGCCATCTACATCAGATAATGAAGATTCAAAGACCTCTTTTCATCAGTGTCATTTGATTAGTCCCTCTTCAAAAACTAGCCTTATTCTTGTGATGAGGTACTTTCTTTTATGCAATTTTTCTTTTTCTACAGATTTATTATTATCCATATACTGAGATAAAAACAGTGAACAGCAAGGTGGCAATATGTTTTGTTTTGCTTGAGATATAAACAGAGCAAATGAAACTACTCTCTTACAGCACTACATGGATCATGCAGTGTAACACTGGTCCTGAACAAAATTTTTAAAAACTACTTGCTCAAACAAAACATCCAATATTCAAAAACAAGCTACGAAATAATCCTGTAAGGATATATTTTATTTTGTACAGCCTGACCTGTACTATTATTTAGTTAATTTTACCTACATTGAGTCACATTTATCTAAATAAAAGTAAATGAAAGTAAATATATTTTAAATAACCTTCACAATACAGTGAACCTAAAGGGCGGTCCTACCTACACTAGAAAACAAAAGGGAAAGGAAGACCTAAAGAAACTACTTAAATATTCACAGCAGCAAGATAGTCTATCCTATCACAGGAAAAAAACCAATTTTGTCTTACATAAACAAGAAAGAGAAATGGTGCAAATAACAGTCTTCCATTGCTAATGATCCCAAGATATATGAAACCACACAAGGTATTATGACACTATTTCTCTCATTATGACACCTTAACCATTCTTCTCAACAATTATGTTGCTAACAATGAGCATACTAAACGTTTTGCAGCTATAAAAATTTTACATTATGTACTTTAGTACAAAAAGCTGACTTCTAATACAAAGCTTTTAAGCTTCAAAACCTCAAACTGTTTGCTTATTACCCCTCAACATTATTTTTGTAACTTAAGAGACAGAAAATATTCTGATATTATTTCCATTGGTGCCTGATACTATATATATATAAATATATAATATTAATTTTAATGCTTCATAAATACTGCTAAATAAACTAATATATTATTAAAGAATAAACTTCACGCAAGTAAACTCTGTGACAACAATGTATGTTGACAGTCAGTAGAAATCCACCTCTAAAATTACAGAGTATAACAATGGCACTTTTACAGAGCCACAGCATTGTGATAACAGGCTAACTAGTATCACTTTTATTTTAGAGGATTTCATTTATTATATATTAAATTTCAAATTCAAAGAACAACCATATAATCGCTAATCACAAACAAATGTCAGGAATAGAATCAAATTTCTTAAACTCTTATATTACTTTTCAGAAGAATTAGAAACGATTTTAAAAAGAAAATACCATTTAATATTTACCAAACAGTAGTAACATTGACTAATTAGCTGCACTTCTGACTCAAAGGTTTTATTATATATAATATACCCTTTCCACTACCTAATATACCTAATATACCTGCGTGCAAAAGGGGATTTTCTCATCCTCAAAAAACACTGTATAAACTTAGAAATTAACTTAATCTGTGCCTGAAAATGTTGAATGGTTTCTGTTTAGCAGATTTACATTCTACATTTAATTATACATCTGATTGTATAAAACAATGATTTTGTGTTACGCAAAATCACTGGCACATTCACACCTCTTATAAAACAAAAAAATCTTCAATTCTGTAGTTAAATGCACACATATAGAAAATATGAGGAAGCAGAAGGGTATTTGTACCTTTATTTTTAGATTTTACTGCAAGTATTGTAGCTAGATTGTTAACTGCACTTTTTTTTTTTTTTTTTTAATGGGACATTTAGTATAATGGTATGATTTTGGTAATTTTTTTTGTAAAAACTGAAAAGCAGAACAAACATTACGCTGAACAGATGTTCTTACACCTACCAATACTTGAATACCAGTCAGAGCTCACTGGTAGTAAAAACACATGTATTATGACATTGTAATTTCCATCTTACCAATTTCACAAAAGGCAGCAGTAAGTACAATGAGCAAAAAGAAGCCTTTCACTAATATTGATCTCCAGTATTGCAACAGGGAAAAAAAGAAAAAAGCAAGTACATTTTTTCACAATAATCATACTTTTAGATAGAACTTGCATAATCTGCAATTTCTTTTTGCTCATGATAAGGGTCAGTAAATGCAGTAACATTAATGTCATTAAAATAAGTAAAATTAAAAACTAAAAATATTTGAAAAGAAAAATTTGAACACCAAGTAGAACACATTTTCTGTAGGTACGTTCAAATCAAATTAATTGTAAAGTAACTTCTTTAGATTTTACAAACAAGCATTTTAATAAACTAACCAAAGCATTTCTAGTGCCTGTGCACACACAAAATATTTTCTTGAATGATAAATAAAACAATTTTCTAGTTAAAGATGAAAACTAAGATCATCATTTCTCTAAAGAAAGCTTGATCCTAAAAGGCTACATGAAAGAGGCTTAATAAAAATATTAGTTTTTCATATAGCTAAATACAAATAGTCTCAAAACACAGAAAAAGGAAAAGTGGACACAGGACATCGCTCTCTATTATTTTAACTTTTTAGCATTTTTAACAGTTTTTAATATTTTTGTTAACATTTTTAGCATTCAACTTCAAACTAATATTTCTGAGCTAGTAAATACAATAAAGATAGTAACATACATCCCTTTCAAAGGATTTAACTTACTTGTTCTTTACTTCGTAGACATTTATGGTGTGACATAAGAACACAACGCAAACATTTCTTAGTTGTAGTGGGTTATTTATGTTCATTAGACTTATCAGAATTGTAAAAGAAGAGCTGGAGCCTCATTTGAGACATCCATAATGGGTTAAGTGTAAATTACAGTTAGAGAAGAACCAAAATATATGGAATGCACACACAGGGTATGTCCCAGGGAAATGGACAAAAGAAAAAAAATCTTAACAGCTAATGATTATATATATTACAATTATATAATATATTACATCTTAACAGTATATGATTAGATATTTTTATTACATTCATGTTTAATAGTAGAAATCTAGAAAAATAATGAGAGTAAAACTCCAGGGATAAGGATCAAATCATCATAAGGGAATGATATGCCAAGTGAGATCTTACTGGCATATTTAAGAAAAAGCATTGTCTGTCACAAAACAGCACTAGGAAGAGAGGCATGACCACCAAATCATGTGTTTTCTTAGGTTTTCTTCATTTTTGATAAACAGTTCATTCAGATATCCTAAAAATATGACGCACCACGATAACTCAGTACGTGAAAATGAATGTAGAGTAAATTACACAAGACTACAATGTAAGAACCTGCTCTAACCCTCTCCTGATAAATTATAGCTAAGAAACAAACATGGTTTGGTCATACTTTCACTGTGAAGTTATATAAAAGCTTTTCTGACAATGCAAAAGTGACCAGTACTAATTTGTAATTAAATATATTCACAAGGATATGAACTAATCATTTGTGAAGCAGCAGAACCTGGTACACTGGAATTAACTGGAGAGATGCACGATTAATATTCTATCACTGTATTTTACTGTAAAGTTTCTAAATTGCTAAAATTATTAATTAAAGAGTAAAAACAGATTAGATGGTTGAGGAAAACAAAGTATTAAATTTCACTGAATCTGATGAGCAAATCACCTTTTAATAATTCATCTAACAAATCTCACCCATCTCCCACCCACAATCACTTTCTTTTTAGGAACAGTATTAGTTGCAGCAGGATTTTTTTTTCTATCCCTTACATTACTATAACTCAAGCTCAAAATAATTTTAATATATTGATTTCCCCATTTCCAACCATATTCATATTGCAATTTGGTGTTTCACCCTTCTCAATCAATCACTAAATACTTTTAGTTATGTTTTAGCAGTGTAAGACTAACCAGCAGATGACTGGTCACCAAGCCTGGTATAGAAAAGGGGTTGAGAATAAGCCACATCAGTTATCTACAATAGCTATTTTCTGTTTTATTAAATCATTAAAGATTTTTAGTTGAGCTTAAAAATTCAGGCATGAATGATAGGGCTGTGTATCATCAAACTATGTGCAGACTGTATTCATGATGTATTACAGTTGAAAGCATAATGCATAGCACTTTTTTATTTAATACTTATTGCCTTTCACCATTTTAGAAGCTTAGACAAATACTTGTACTTTCAACACTTCCACATTTATTATAGTTTCATGCAGCAAACCTACTTCATATTGCAGGCAATATGACAGGATAATCTTAAATATAAAAAGGACAAAACATACCATGTTCAAAGTAGCCAGTGCAGACAGCACATGTCAAACCTGGTATTTACTGTGCCCAAACAATCAGAGACTTAAAATGCTTTTGCATTTTAAAAAATTATCTTAAAAAAATCTGAGATGTTTCTGATACTTAATAGTTAAGCTAATTTATAGCATCTTAAGAATCAAAGTTAATTAGATGAGATCAACACTCAAATTTCCAGTATCTGGCAAATTTCTGACTTGACTTGCTAGGATCAGAACTTAATATATTACAAAATCCAGGCAGACCAAAAAGAATTTTAGATAATAGCACCATTAACCACAAAAAGGGGCTTTTTTGTGTGAAAAACAATCTAATCTAAAAAAAACCAAAGCATTCTTTCCCTTCAGAGCAGTAAACAAAACCTTAAACATAACATAAAAACAAGTAATTTAGAACACACGCTAGCACATCAAGAGCAGGATTTCTTTTAATCCATTTTCAGACCTACTGCTTTCCATTTTAATTTCCCTCCTTTTTTTCATAAATAATTTTCGTGATGTTTATTAGTATCCATTTTCAAAGTTGAGGGGATCTCTATATTATGCATATTTTGCCATCTCAAAGATACAGCTTACATAAGTACAAAAGCAAGACAAATATCTGAAGAAGCTTTTGAAAAAGGAATAGTACAAGTCACCCAGCAAAATTATTACAAGAGAATCAAAAACTACATGGCCTTGGCATGGAATACCATTAAATGCCCCTCAAATTTCACCATCCTGACAGCTGGTTTATCATTACAAAGCACACTACTGCTGTAAAATAAAATATTGAGAAGCAAATGCTACTGCATTTTGTGTAGCAACAAAAAGAGTTCCTTCCATACAGACAGACTTTCTTTCCAGACAGAACTTTGTAGAGCTCAATATTTGCCACCATCTCATTTCTCCACCCTCGCTTCCTCCCCTATGATTTCCCTTTTCTCTTTTTCTTTTTCGTACCTTTTGTTTTTCCTTTTCTTCTTCCCCTCTCTTACTATGCACGTCTGTTTTGTCATCTGCTCTCATTTGTTACTTTCTTCCAGCTGGCAGCATGTGAGCCCCGGGGCGAGGTCCCATTTAGCCATGTCTGAGAATGTCAAGCAATTCTGGCTATAAAAGCCAGCAACCACCTGGGAGGGGACAGAGGGGTCTGTAAGTCTACCAGAAAAGCCTGCCCAATGAAAGTCAGCCTCCCAGCCTGTAATTATAACCCCTCATACAAAGATACTGGGGCCTTGGAAAATGTCCAAGCTTTCCTTTTTCCCACCCCTTCCTTCTTGTTCATTCTCAGCACTGGCAAACAGAAAAAAAAAAAAACAACGAAGTGGTAGTCAACACTTTGGTACATCTCAAGGGTCTTATCTTACTGCCTGAATTACACCCTCTTGCAAACAGATGCCCCTCCAACTGTGAAAGAGTACTCAAAAATGTGGAGTTGTTTTTTTCACTGAAGTAGAGAATGCTCAAGCAGGCTTATTAAGATACACTGCAGTGCAGTATCTAAAGTCAGTTTGCAGCCCTTTTTTGCAGTTGCAGATGCTGTCCTTATGCTGGAAATACAATCACTGTGTACTCACTGTTACAAAAACACAGAGTTTAATGCCTCTTAAATTTACTGAAATTATGTTAGAATAGTCATTTTAACTGAATCCTTGAAAATGTGTACAGGCTACACATATTGCTAATGCTGTCATCAAGGGAAATATACAGATGTGTTCATCTCGTAACACCATTTCATCAGTTACACACCCTATGTAATTCATGTATCCATGTAATTCATGTAACAGAAGTATGCTGACATTAGTACATAAACAGCAGACATATCAAAAGGGTATGTTTCCAGATCAAAAGGATCTTCATCCTTTCATCTGCAATATTTCTGTAGTGCCAAACTCCAATGTTATGTTTGCCACATTTAAAATTTCATGGAATATTTAACAATAGCTTGGAATATTTAACAATAAGCTCTGCCCTCCATTACAGGGCCAGACTTTGTGTAAATGTATTGCAGCAACAATAAAGAAAGCACACTGTGTCAGCTGGTTTTATGGAGAGAAAAAATCCAACCAACCAAAACCGACAAAGACACACACAAAAAAAGCTCAAACAAAACCAGATAAAAATCATACCAAAACAAACAAAACCAAAACATCTACCAGAAAGCCCCAATACACAAAACAGTAAAATCAGTAGGATACAACAAAGGTTTTGTGTTGGAGTCTTTGTTAAATTGTGTCCTCAAACACTCCAAAACACAGATGAGCTGTTTTTCATTCTGGAACTGAGCTTTGCCAGAGAGTGTCACAACGTCCTGTGACACAAATCTATCTTGTCTATAAAATGAACTGTATCACTGTCACAGAAATCTTATAGAAGTAAGCACCTAAAGTATCCAACATACACAGAGTTGTACTTTCAGCATTAACTAAGCAGCAGCTGGCACAGGACACAGTCCAGTTTTTGCTAGAAGAACAAAACTGAAATTGGAAACATTTATAATTTTACATATAAGAAGGAGCCTTATGAATAAAAGTGAACCTGGTGGGCACAGCAGAACATCTCTCAAGACATTAAAGTAAAGCCCAAATTAATACCTCAAATTACTCTCTCAAACTGTGATATATTTATCAGATAGCTCAAAAGAGTTAAAGACACCGTAGCATGAACCTACAGGAGAAGCACTCCGTACTCTTTTCAAAAGACTACAAAATTAAACAACTGTTGGTATTCAAACTAATTCTGAACTCATTTAGTAAGTAAAACAATATATGCTTATATTACTGATGGATAAATCCACACATACCACTGCAAAACATTCAAATGACATTATGGCAAGTTTTGTGCTATGTAGTGAACTGGAATAGAAAAATTACCATTTCGAATTAGTTTCTATTGTTCCTCTACCACAGTGATGCTTTCATAAACTAAATTATATAACAAGTCTTATACCAAATTAAAAGACAACTAATGCCTTCAAAAAATCTTGAATGTATTAATAGTAATTATGACCATTAGATGGCTCTGACTCAGAACTTCACCCATTTCCTCTTCCCTCAAGCTGCATCAGCTAAAACACATTTCATTTAATATTTCCCTCTCCAATTACAACACTGTAAATATAAGGAACCATTGATTTTGGACTTTGATGCTCATGAAAGTCTCTTTGTTAATTTATTTTCAATGAACAGAAATATTTGACTCAGATCTTTCTAGCAATTTATTAGGTAAAAAAGATGGGTGAATGACATTCTTTCTGAGGTTTAATGCTTTTATAGGCCTGTATTTATGTCACAAAAATATGCATCTACCCTTTATCACAGAACTGTTCAGGTTGGAAGGGACCTCTGGAAACCATCCAGACTAAACCCCCTGCCACAGCAGGACCACCTGAAACACATTTTTCTGAGCTTTTCATGTATCTAAATTTCTTTAATGCTAACTTCCCAGAGAAGCTCAGAGGATTATAGTGCTCCTACTAAAAGTTTAGAACTTTCATTTTAACACTGCAAAGAGATATTTAGCTTTGCAGTGGGAAGAAAAACTACATAGTAAACAAAGCTAACCCAACACAGGAGGCTGGCTTATTTATAAAATCTGAGCCATTTTTGGTGTCTCTTTGTCATTGTCCTTGTCATTGTATGGTTGTAGGTAAGATAGAACTAAAAAAATTACAAAGTAGCTGTAGTAGAGTCTACATTCATACAAAGAAAAAATTAAAGTTAAAGCAAAACCTTAATAGCCCATCTCTTACAGACAGGTCTTGCACTACTTTTATTCAAGCAGGTGCAAATCCAGACAGGGTATAGAACAAATGTAGGAAGACATTTTTATTTTGGCTAGGGTTTTACTTTTTGCCAATTGGAACATTAAGCTTTCAGAAGATAAACACATCACCTGAAGCTACATGTTAAATGATAAATCTGTTAGAGAACAAAAACCATAGGCAAAATGTAATAGAGTCTTAAATTTTTAGGTCAAAGTGATTACTAGGAGGACTGAGATGGCACTGCAGCTGAAGCTTTATTATACTTTACTGCTCACAGGAACATACAAAGTGCCATTTTACTTTAAAACTACAGAAATAACAAAGAAAAGAACTTGCAAATGCATAGCAAATTCATTCTCATTTATCTAGACTGCAACAGGATGAAAACAATATATGACTTTCTCTCTGAATATAAAAACATACTCTGAATTTTTTTGTGTGGATTTGTAGCTATTTTTCTTCATCTCAGAGATGAAAAGAAACCAAGCTAAATATGATTTTTCTTTAAAAGATATTTGAATAATATTACTCATTGCAAATTTTGTGTGAGTATTACTTTAATTTTAAACAACACAGCCACTTGGAAGGGAAGACTCTAAGATCAATTAATGCAAGTGTAAAGCTTGAGAAGCTGAAAATGAAAGCTGAAATCAAGAGGAAAAGGTCTGCCATAAAAGTACAAAATGAGCTCCAGGTTGGATTTTTTTCCACAGTAACAGTACCGATACTACAGAGCTGCACAGGACATTTCAATTTTGTTTAGTCAATATTGAACTATGTAAAACTTTTCAAGCTGATAATAAAACAGCTGTTTTTAAATTTATTTTCAGTTATCAAGGAAGATAATGTACCTTTTTATTCTCTGGAATACCTGGCAATACACACACAGTAACACTTTCAAATTTATCAAAAGTCACAAAACATACTCATTAAGACAAAAACCCCCTATATTCTGCTCTTATTAGACTCCACCTGCACTGCTGCATCCAGCTCTGAGATGACATGGATGCAGCAAGAAGGACAATTAATGCCTTGGGGCGAGTCCAGAGGAGGGATCAGAGGGATGGAGCACCTCTGCTACAAGGGAAAGATGAGAGAATCAGGTTTGCTCATCCTAGAAAACAGAGGGCTTTGGGGTGACCTCTACCCAAAGGGTAGCCCACAAGAAAGGTGCAGAGAGACTTTTTATAAGAACGTGGAATGATGGGACAAGAGAGAATAGCTTCAAAAAAAGAGTAGGTTTTAATCAGACATTAGGAAGAAAATTTTTATTGCGAGGCTGGTGAGGCCCTGGCACAGGCTGCCCAGAACAGCTGTGGCTGACCCAGCCCTGGAAGTGTTCAAGGCCAGGTTGGATGGGTCTGGTGGAAGGTGTCCCGGTTCATAGCCACAAATTTGAACCAGGTGACTTGTAAGCTCCCTTCCCACAGAAATCATTCTATGATGTATGGAGAAATGAAAAAGAAAAGGAGGAGAAGGAGGAGAGAAGAGAGGAAGGGAGGAGAGAGTTGGGAATCTTTTTTAAAATATAAAGAAAACTTAGATCATACTTAGAAAAAATTGTTAAACTACAAAACAATTTCTAATAGTTGATTTGACTACAATTTTTTTCAGTATACACTCTACAAGATGTATGCAGATATTCCTCATTTTGAGTGCAGAAAAATAAATTTATAACTGAAATGTGACAAGTATGCCTCCTAATAAAATAATTTTTTATTATACATAGCTATATAAAGAAAGTAATCTATAACAAAATTAATTGTAATACATACTTAACAGAATAAAAAAGGTGCAGACATGAGGAAATTATTGTAAGTACAAGGAAGTTTGTGTAATATATTAGTGTACAGAATTATGTCATGGAACACCATGAAAAAAAATCACAGCTACCAAATTAGGTTTTGCATGCATGCATATATATGAGTAAGTATTTCAGAAGTGGAACACCCTTTGTGGAACACCAAGTATGGCTTATTATCACACTTGAAATGTTTAAAGGTAATCCCTTATTGTTACTTTACAACTAGACATTATGAGTTATAGTAAAAATCTCCACAGGAAAAAAAATTGTATCTACTTATATGCGGCCACATCTCTCTGTTTAAAGAAATACAGTATTATTATTTCAAATATTTTAATCTTAATAAATTATAGTATTAGATAATATAATAATAATAAATATTAGAATATTAATGTTATGTAATATAAATTTCAATTTTTATCTTCAGTCATCAAAATGAAACACCATTGAAGAATTAATCAGTGAGAGCAGGCTAGAAATAGAAGACTCAAGCCCTGAACATTTTACTTCCGACAGGAGTCTTTTGGAGATTTTTTTCAGCTGTGAAATCCATGCCAGCACTACACCTTCAATTGCCCTGAAGAAATGAGAAATAAAACTCTTCCCTCTCCCCTTCAGTTTCCATCCTCGCTCATTCACTGTAGATCAAAGGGATCAGTGCAACCTGACACACAAGGCCTATTCCCCTCGGTGATCCAGCAGGTGCTGAGGCCAGACAGAAAGCCTCTTTTCTGCAGCCCCTTACCTTGTTTGATTGCTGGTTACTTTTGATCTGACACTGCCCTCACACTAGTAATGACCTCCCCCTTGCAGAACCCACCTCGCATCTGTCACATGGAATAAAGGGTATCACACTGCGCCCTGACAAGGCCCATGGCCATGAGATGTGCTGCCAGTGAGAGGCTCCCCAGCTCCCACCATTTCCAATTCAGCTCCCTTTGTTCTGCTGGGTACTGAGGCCAGGGCACCAGTGACAACAGAAAGGATTATACACCAGCTGCGAAGCTGAACCTTCATGAATTTATATCTTTTCATCTCAGCCTCATCGCATCCCTAAATACAGTGAACTTCATGGTGGTTACTACAAAATACACAACCAACAAATGTGATGGAAAGCTTGTTTAAATCCTCTTTCCCTGTAAAAGAAAAGCCAGCAAATGTCCCCTAGTTAAACTGAGAGGCACATTTTTCCCCCCAAGTATTATTATTAAAGTTTTCCAGCTGATGTTGGAGGAAGTCATGAAAGGCCAGCTGGTTCATATCACTGGAAGGGCAGAGGTGAGAGGAGAATTTTTATTTTACTGACAATAAGTATTTGAGAGTTAAATGAGCGAGTTCTTTATATCCACATTTTCCTTGCAACTGAGTGTTTTAACAGCAGGTAAAGAAAAGTAGACTAGGACGTCAAATCAGATCACGTTACTTGGAGAATATACAAAAAAAAAAGAGTATACAGGTTTTTACATACTACACAATAATAATATAAAATTTTGGTTTCGCTTTGTAATTACATGTGCTATTGTTCTGTGTACTATATATTTGAAAGACATACCATCTCTTTGGGTCTGGAAGTTCTGTTAAAGAATTGAAACTCATATTAGAAAGGACACAGCCATGCTTTTCCACTCCTCTATAAGCACAGATTTGCATGACATGGGTCAGAGCCTAATACTGAAGATTACACATTTAATACCCCAAATAAGAAGTTTCTGACATTGAGAGAATGTTGCATGATCATTCTTCAAAATTAATAGGAACTGAGCTGATTAAAAGTATTTGGAACATATTAAAAGAGTTTTGAAATAACTTTTTGAAAATTTAAGTGTGAGTATAGGAATTCAATCATGTAAACTGCCTAATTTCCAAAATTGAAATCAGATATTCTAAAGAGTTGTAGATTCAATTAGCACTTACACAATTCAGAAATCAGTAGCTCCAGTCACTATTAATTTTTAATTAAGTTCTGTGGAAAATTCAACTAATTTTTCCAATTATTGTCTCTCAAAAGTAACACTCAAACTCCAGAAGCCAGCTGGCCTCTTTTGAGCCTTCTGAACTTTTCATGGCAAGATAATTATGCAAGGCAATAGAGTATCATAACTTGATGACATTCCCATATGCATCTTGGAATAATCCAGAAATGAAGAGAAAGAATACATAGAAAATGAGGTCTCTCATTTTCAGCTCTTTTCCATCAAGAAACTCTAGGTCAGAAAGATTTACCCAAGTCCATCCTTGCAAAGTCACACAAAAACCCTAACAGTTACAGGCAGTCACAAAAAACAGATGGATTTGCCAGAATTTGTGCAAGGCACTAATTGGGAACATCAAGGCATTACAACTTTTCTTTAAGAAACACTGCACTGCACTAAAGAAGCTGGCTATCTTAAGACAAACAATATTTTTCATAGTTTTTAATATAACTGGTTTATTGACAAAATTCAGCTTTTTCAAATAAAACAATCACATTTTGTCTGACAATTTAGTCTTATATGTCAAAGTCTATCTCTACATCATTTTTATTCCAAATGGGTTTTTACTTAACCCACAGGTGCATAACTAGATGAATATAATGGGTAAAAAAATAGATCTCCAAAACAAAGTAATGCAGGGAGGACAAGTATACAAAATTGTGAGAATTAAACTGGAACAGATCTCTCTCTGATTTGAACTGAAATACAAATTGATGCAGGATTTAGAAGAAAATCATAAGGATGACAAAAACATTGGCAATACCTCAGGAAAAGAAGACAAAAAGTATCTTAAATATTTCTTGGTTTCTCTGAACAGAATGAAACAAAATGCACATGATTCAGACTGATGAGGTATCTTTGCATATGGCACCCTATGTGAAGCTTTAAATATAACTTAATTAATAAATACTTCAACTGTTCTGGAATTAGAATAACTAAACTCAGACGAAGTAAAAAAGAACAAAAGTTTAGCAATCTTGAAAGACAATTAAAGCAATATTTAGAAAGACAGCAGTTATTTAGAGCTAGACACTCTTCCAGAAAGAGATTAAAAGTTTATTGAAATTATTACTGTCCTGGGTTGACGGTGCCTCTGTATCCCAGATTGTGAGATTGTTGTGTCTGGCGGCGGCGGGACAATTACTTAAATGGAAAAGATTATCAACTGTAAGGAGCAGCAGCGCATCTCTCTGTATGAGAGGGTATGAAGGGTAAAGGCAAAAACCCACAACCCAACACACCCCACACACCTGCAGGAAGGTATGACTGACTCTGCAGGTCACATCCTACTGAATAGCAGCTTTGTGAAGAGCAGAGCAGATCTTACTACCAACTCGGCCCGATCCCAGGGATTGCTGTTGTTAATTTTTCTTCCCTATTGATGGAAGTCTTAACACCCATTCTGATGCAAAACAACAACCTTTTGAAACCTTGTTTATTTTTACCGGGTGAGGACGCTAGTGTTAATGGTATGAGACAGATAAAACTAAACAAACTGACCTTGAACAAATCAGTGTCAGCAAGTGAAAACTGAAAATAAACTGTGGAAGTACATAAGGCAAAGAGAAAAGTGCTCAACAGAAGGAATGCTCGAGGGGAAAAAAAATCACTTCAGTCAACTTAAAAGGATTGCAATAACACTGAATAACAACAAGGTGAAAATTATGGGGTTGCATCATAATTGTAATCTACTACCTGAGTTTGAAAAGGAATTATGGTCTGCAAAGACAGAAGCCCTTTGCCTCCTTCAAACAGTTTGCAAGAGACAATAATAAAGAGTCTAAAATCTTTGTAACTTTCAGTAAACATTTGCAATACCACTTGCACTATACAGAAAAAAAAGTGTTAGCTACTAAATGACATGCTATTTGTATAATAGCTAGATTAGACTCAATTACAAGGATGAAACCTTTGCAAAATCATTTAGATTTTGGAGGACAAATGGTAAAGAAAAGACATGGCTATACAAAAATAAAATTTTATGAAAAATCAGAAAAATAACATCTTTAATATAACAGTTTTTATTTTTAATTAAGGTCAGCATTTAATGCTGCTACTATTAAACCCAAATTCTCAATCAATAGAAGACTCCAATTTTTTCATTTATCTGAAGCTTTGGAATTCTTTGCTTGACTGGAGAATGGAGACAGTTTTCAAAAAGATAAGAGACTAAAACCATTCCACAGACCAACTTCAATTATGGCAACAAATAGTTCCCCTGAAATATACAATACTATAATTAAGTAGAGGAAAATTGCACCTTTTCTACCCTCACACCACATCATCCCCTGAAGCAGTCCACAGTGGTCAGAAAAAAAACACACTCTTAATAACAGGAAAAGAATATTAAGGTTGAATTGTCACTCTCCTCACACATTGCAAATGAGTTATGTAACTCACAAATGTCATGTACTGTGCCATTAAAAAAAATTGACATAGGAGAGGTCTTCACCTTACACAAATGCATGTAATTTACCCCAACTAACTTTAAATCTAAATACCTTATAAATTAATGTTTAAATTATTTACATAATATTAAGTTAGTGTTTAGGAGGAAAACAAACAACAAAATGCATATGGCATACCAAAATACCTTTAATCACAACAGTAATTCAAGAACTGTACAAAGAGCAGCTACAGGATACTGAGTAATTTAAAACTTCTCCATCTGTGTAATTCACCTCTAAACAGTTAAAGTATTGATTCAGGCTCATAAATTCACACAGAAATAGTTTCAAAACTGACTGATAAAGACTTTTGGTTTAGCTGATAAAAATCACAGTGTTAATATAATAGATTGGATTTCATCAAGGTACTGGAATACATACAAATTCAATGATAAGTTCACAAATTCATAAATGGTGCACCATCACTGAGTGACCAACTGTCTACTAGTAATTTCTTAGTCTTTACTCTGCTAAAAACATTAGTCTTTTTAAATTCATTTTTTTAATCACTGAAATCCATTGGTAAATGCTTATAAAATAGTAGCACAGAACAAAACATGAAAACATCTGTGAGAATTTAGATCTGCAACCTATATAGCCGAAGTCTACCTATGGCAAAAGCATTCTAGCTCAGCAATGAAATAATTTTTACATTGTGCTGTACAGCTGCATGATATTTCACTACTAAAGGTGAATCCAAAACAATTTTTATATTTCCTATCAGTAGACTCAGTCTTAAGATGGGATTTCCCCCTCCTCCTTTTATTTTGAGGAACCTATACACCAGGGAACATGTTCAAGAATTAATTTTCCCAAGTTAGTCTGATGCTCATAATCTATTCTTTTTATTGCACACTCATCTATTACTTTAGTAATCTTTTATTTTAAAGACAAGACCATGTAAAGCACAAATTAGCAATCCTCTATTATAAAAATGGCTTACATTCACTCTCAGAAATAATACTAGTAACACAAATGACTTAAACATGTCCCAGAAATGGGAAAACAAACAAACAAACAAACATGGAAAATCTGACTCTCAATCCCCACTCTTTTCCAGCAGAAAAATGCCAGAATGGGCTGTAAGACTGGATGTATTTGGAGAGCAGTATCACTTACTTGATCTATCCTTTGATCAGACCAAGCCTCACCTGTAGGGGAGAACCATGGAAAAAGTAGGAGTGAAGCTTACAGCACCATATCAGAGAACATATGACTTCTGGGAAAGCAAGTTTGTCTAATCATCTATCAGATTTCAGCAGCAAGGCTTTTCCAGAATTCTCACTTTCTTTAATCCCCAAGCCATATTCTCCAAATGATCATGAACACCCCCAAACCTCAAAAGCTATCAAGCAAAGAACTCCACCCAAATCCTATTACCAAGGAACTTTATTTTTCTAAGACAAAACGTAGGCATATTAGTTAAAGTTGCCAAAAAACCAAACAAAAAAAACCCAAAAACAAAAACAAAACAAAACAAAAAAAAACAAACAAAAAAACCCCAAAAAACAGTGCAATCCACTGACTTTTACTACAGGGATGGAAAACCTCTCCAATAAGACCAAAGAGAGTCAAAAGCTATGCATTTTCCTTATTTTCCCATGTTTCTCTCATAAAACCACCAAGAAACAAAGGATAGATGAGCGGAAGTAAACCAAGACAAAACAACAGAAAACCACCATTGCCTTCTTTTATTTGATCCTACACTTAGGGCAGACCATAGCATGTAGTGAAAGAAGTACCAAGTGGCCTTACCAAACCTTTTCAAACCCTGAACAGAAAATGTTGATCCTGTGGCAAGTCACATCACACTGCTCTCTACGTACATCTAAATAATCCATCTCAATTTGAATTATCTTTAGCATAGACATATATATGCAGAAAATAATAACGCTTATCTTCAAACTTGGTTTTGAACATAGGCAAGCTATATTTTCCAAAGGATAATAACAGCAAAAGCACATCTGTCATACTGCTGTGCTTTCCCCTGTTAACTGATGCAGAAAACCCCTGAATTTTACAGATTCATAATGAGGTATTCATAAAGATTTACTTTTTTGTGAAAAACGAAAACTTCTCTAAACAAAAGACTGGCACACACACATTCTCCCTAACTAGTAGGAGAAATTCTGTCTAAAGTAAAAAGCAAAGGAAAGCTATATGCAACTGAAAATGTGAGGAAAATGGAAATCTTAATGCTACATTTATGGAGGTACTACAAACTGCAGTGACAGCAATATGAAATTAATTAGTAGTTCTTCAATAATATTTTTCAGAATCAATAGCTGCTTTTACAAAAATGCTGGGTTTGTGGTGTACAACATTAGTAATTACTCCTTACATTCAGGAGCCTATCTTTTCTGCAAGACAAGAAAAGAAGTCAGAAAAATATTAAGAAAACCATAATCATATGTCTTCTGAATACAATTAAAACAGGTTTACCAGTAAACGCAGTAATAATTCTACCTAAGCAAAGAAATAATTTGAAGTGTTACCTGAAAAAATAAAACTAATTGAACACTACTTTTAAGATAGCCAAATCTGTCAGGAACAAATATGTATGGAGAATTAATTAGATGAAAGAGGGCTGCAGTCTCCTGTAATGGAGACTAACTCCTGCAGAAGTTGCCTGTCCTCGTAAACACAGCCCTAGCACACCAATTCACACATGGCAGATGTGATACAAAAAGAATGACATCTTTAACAGAACTGACTAAAAGAAAAATTTATTGAGGCACACATTCATAAGCCAAGGTGTCTAAATAGTTGATCTGCCTGTTGTCTTTTACTATGCATTGAAGTTTGTCTTCTTTCAAAGCAGCATTTCCTAAAAAGACCAGACACAGAAAGACATGAAGCATGTTTAATTCAAGAAGAATGTATTAAATTTTTTTTGAACTGCTGGACAAAAATGTTCATATGCAAATATTATTTGAAAATATAAGCCAATAACATTATCGAATGAAATATTTAAATCCTTTTTCTTCAAATAGCATGCTAAAAATGGTGGAGGTTCTATATACATATTGCATTACAAAATTTCTGCACAGCTAGTAGTATTTAAATGCAAACCAGCTGCAGAGAGACACTCTTCAGACTAAAAGTGTTTACAGCACAAAACCCACCAAGTTTTCAACTGTTTTTAATGTAAATTTAGTATCTTTAATCACCTATCATCTTGTCCATCTTCAGACTTAAAATCAATTGCTAAATGGCAAGTAGACATTTTTCTGCAGACACAAAAATACCTACACATTACAAATTATTGAACCAGTGTCACATGACACCACATTTCTATGCATTACTAAGTAAATAGCTTAAAATTTACAAAAGTAGTCAAAATAGGCATCTGCATATAATTCTTAACTAAAATACACTTGAAATTTTATTTACAAATACTTGTACTTTGAGAGCAGGAGCTTAAAATATTTGTTTCAATATTCTAGTTGTGCCTACTTTAATGCACAAATTGCATTATCATCATCTTCATAAGATTAGAGGAAATTACTAGTTAAGCCAAAGTTAGCAATAAAAATAAAGAACTTATCATGGCAGCTTTTTGCATTATCTTATTCAAGTTTTATTTTGAGAGGGTGTTGATTCACAGATATAGTAGATCTCTTTCTACAGTCCAAGAATCACTACTGCCATGTAAAAGCAAAAGCCAATTAACTAAACCAGCAGTATCTCACCAAGAAAATCCAGCATACACTGTTTCTATAATACTTTTCAGCCCCAGGACAGAGTGCTTTATAGGAGAGGAAAACAATGATCTACCTGAATTTATGTTATAATGCAGCCCAACTGTCACCTGCATGAAAGCAACAACAGTTGCCACATTATCTGAAAGGGCTGGAATATGTTCAGAGAAATTTGGAAAGTCCAGATAACTTCACCCAACACAGAATGAAGCATACAGAGAAGGCAGGTAGTGGTCTTCACAGGACGTGACAGTCCTGCCAGATATAGTCACAAGAATTTTGATGCCTTACAAAAAATTACTTCCTCCAAATAACTGTCCTCCCAATTTTCCATTTGTATAATAGAATTATTAAGAAAGAAGTGCCATTCAAGTTTAAAATTCACTCTTCATATAGCTTTTCTCCCAGCAAAAAAATAACATCAACCACTTATCTCTACAGACACCGCAGTTTTACATCACTTCACAGAGGACTAATATCGCAATCAAAAAAACAAAAGGTCAGCTGTAGCAATCCTTCCATAATAGTTTATTTGGAACACCTTTTCCAAGCAAGACTAAAAAAGAAAAGGAAAAAAGCACAGAACATCTATAAGATGCACAGCAAACACCCACACTATTTCTATCTCATTAAAAGCACTCCAAAACTTCCTGAAACTTTGTTGCAAATACTTCAAAACCTGGAGTAATTGTAGTCTCTGAGCAACAGGAACAGTACAGTGTTTTCCAGACTGTACAGTGCTAAGAGACATTTTAAAAAAACCCAGGACATTAGGTCAAGAATGAACTCTGTAGGAAGAACAACTTTTCTGAGATGCAAGAGATACACTAAAACTGAAAACAGTACAAGGTAGAGCTGTTCTGAAATCTATAGAGTATAGATTCTTGAAGTGTTCACTATTAAGGTATTCTATTAAGGTATAAATGTCTAAAAGCAAATGCTTAAAAACACAGAAATTATCAACTACTATTTCATTCTAGGAATTCCCATCTTTTTGAAATAACAAATATATTTACACAGTCTTATGTAGTACCTGAAATCATCCAATTCCAAGTTGAGGGTTAGATTTCTTCCTTTCTTTACTTACAGATTTTTTTTTTCCTTTAAGTTGCCAGGAAGCTGACTACTGGATACTTATTGGTACTTAAGCAAAACAAAAAGTGGCCAGAGGAGTGGAGGGTAGCACCTGGCTACACTTCTCTTGTCTCTGGGAGTTTCTCTCCGAGGGGGACGATCCCGCGAGTTTCGGGGGCAGGTAGAGGACAGGGCTGGGGGCAGCTGGGCTCGCTCTCGGCACCGGAAGGGGGACGGGCAAGCTGTTGCTTACTGCGGGGAGAATTCACTGTCACCGCTGGAGTCCAGTCCTAGGGACCTACCGCCATCTGCTCGTGTGCCCGGGAATCCTGAGCTGGCCTCCGCTGTCCCGCCCCCGCCGCTTCTCCGGCGTTGCCCTGGGCCTTTGCTGTGCTGCAGTCCCGCACCTCCTGCCCTGCCGGGACATCCCACAGCTCCAGCCACCACCGCGGGCAGAGCTTCGGATACAGCTCATCCACCAGCCTGGCATTCCTGCTCATTCCTGCCGTTCCAGCTTGGTGCTCCTCAGGGTCCTGCAGGGCCACGGGATCAGAGTGCCCCAGGGTTTGTGAAGGGAAGCCTCTCCTCCATCCCTGCCCGTCTCAGCCGAGAAAGATGTCACGAGGTTCCTGGTTCCTGTTTTGTTGTTAATGCCATAGTCGTTGTTCGCCTCGTTACACAAACTAGTAAAGAACTGTTATTCCTATCCCCATATCTTTGCCTGAGAGACCCTTAATTTCAAAATTATAATAACTCGGAGGGAGGGGGTTTCCATTCTGCATTCCAAGGCAGGCTTCTGCCTTCCCTAGCAAACACCGGTCTTTCACACTACGACTCAAAAACACAATCACAAATATCTCTCTCACGTTATACAATATAGGCATTCTCTACATAGTTGAGTAATCCTTCGTATTTTCAAGAAGCTGCACAAGATGAACAGCAAATTCTCCCCCCCCCACAAAAACAATCCAATAACTTCAGTGTAACTAACAACTTTCACTTTCATGTATTCTACGCAGCAAATCAAAAAAAGTATTAAAAAACTTCAAGATGAGTTTAAAGAAAACTATAAAACTACTTTTATAGAAGTGCATTTAAAAAATTCTAAAGCCTCCAAATGTGAACTGCAGAATACAATAAAAGAGAATTTTGCAGATCAAAAGAGTTGCAAAACTGACATTTTATGCAAAGCAAACACCTCTTTTGTCACACCTACACCTTGCTGCAAAGCCTGACAGCAGTGAACTGTACAGCTGTACCCCTGTCATAAAACCATGGACATCACCAGCAGGGTAACATCTCCAGACACCCAAGGCCAACAAACAAATCCTCTGGGCACAGGGCTCGTGTGTTAATGAGGGAGACTATAGCAAAGGCACAGCTATGCCTCCAGCAGAACTACATGAGAGCATCACTGCAAAAATGCAGTCCTTGGAAGCAGTCCCAAGAAGTCTTTTGGAAAACTTCCGTTGGCAACACACACTCACCAGAAGAAGTTGGCCCATTGACCCATTCACTAAATCCAGTATTTTTTTCTCTAGAGAGTGAGGAAAATAAAAATACTTTATGAAAAACTTACCCATGGAGGTTTCTAGTTTATTTTTCTCTATGTTTAAAAATAAAAATATTTAAAAATAAAAACTGTAAAAAGTACATATTTGATATTTTTCATGATTTTGTAATCTAGATTTTTTTTTAATTTACATATGATGTTTCATATAGAAAATATTCTTAAAGCATACTTGTAATTTTACCAAGGTGTCGGAGAGGGAACACCAGCACAATCCTCTCCGTTGCCATGGTTTAACCCCAGGCAGTTGCTACTACCCACAGTGGGATGGGGAGCAGAATCAGTAGGGTAACAGTGAGAAAACAAAGGTACATATACATATAGACAGACGTATGTGTGCATGTATAACTCTCATAAAAACTTGAAAGGTTTAAAAATAATTTCTCAGTTTTAGCAAACTGTAATTTAATCGCGTAATGTCAGAATAATGTACAATTCCCAGAGAGATATACATTTAAAAAACCCAAAAAACCCTAAAAAAACTGCATTTGGATGCAAGGACCAAGAAGACAAAACTAAGACAACCACAAGCTGGGGTCTGAGGATCACCCCCATAAGACAATTTCAAGGAAAAGCTTCAAATACAACAGAATTTCCAACAGTTATTACTGAAAAATATTAATTAAAAAAACCCCAAACTATACAACACAAGGAAAAGGAGTAACACTAAGCTAAGGACTCTTAAAAATACTGTGGCAAAGCCACACATAGGTCTGAAAAGCTATGTGAGTTTAAAGAATAGGATGATCAAAATTAGCTACAATAACTACAAAGTACTTATATTCTAAAGTTCAGACAAACAGTTTCTTAAACATTATCATTCTGGATTTAAAAAAATGACAATTAAAAGGCTGTAGCAAATTCTAAAATAAATAATGCTGTATTTCCTAGGATGAAAGTGCATAAAGTGTGTATGGATGATAAATTTGTAATTTAAATGTAAATCCAAGTATAAATGCAAAAATTTACCCACTGAGGGCATTGATATTTCAGTTTAAAACTCCTAAGAATTTAACCTTGACTCAAAAAAGACAGTATTGGTTTCAACAGATTGGTCTCAACAGATGGGTTCAGTGCCTACTCAATTTGCCCTGTAACATTGTCTACCAACAATGTAGCATTTTGAAGAACACAGCTACCCAGAAGCCACCTCCAGATACCCACGGAGAACATACATTTATGTATGTGATCCCACATACTGGTCACTCTAGAAAGATGAGAAGAGGAAATGTAGACATTTGTAGAACCTGCACCCTTAATGATCTGATCTCTCATACTGAAAACTGTAACATATGTAAGTTACAGTGAAGTTCTTAAGGAAACAAAAGTGTTTTCCCACAGCTTCAGAAATTTGACATGTTCAGTCTTCTAGCTTCATTAAAAAATTCAACTGGAATTTCCTGGAAAGAAATCAGCTCCATTTAGGTAGCTTTAATATCTAGCAGCATATATTTTAGTGGAAGGGTTTTTCACTTTAGTATCATGGAATTTGGTTTGTGACTAAAGTACTGTAATACTAGTGTCCCAAAGGAAAACTAAATATGGTTATTTCAAACAATTGAAAAGGCTCCATATCCAGCTACCAATTCCTGGTAATCAAGTTTTTAATGAAAAGCTCAAGTACCGTATTTAACAAGCCAAAAATCACACAAAAGGAACAAAAAAGCGGAAGTGCCTACATTCTAACTCAAAATTTAAAATTCACAACTTGCTGAAATTTGCTTGTATATTGCATTTAGGACTTTTGCATTACCTCCATCCACTTGGACTTTCAATACCAGAATCTTCAACACTGAGAACATTATTTGTTACAGTTCTTCCTAAATTTGATTTTGATGTACAACACTAATATTCCAGCTACTAATGCACAGGCATAAAAAGTTGTCACTTAAATGTATAAATAAATATATCTAACCTTTACTAAAATTATTTGCAAAATACATCATCTGCAAGCATCAAATGAATAATCACTTTATAATGCTGACCAAAAAGTAGGAAAATGTTCTGCATAAGCCACTTTCCTACTCTTTCATTCCATCAATCACTTCTTTGTCATTATATTAATCTGCAGTATATGTACTACACATTTTTATGCATAAAATGTTTATTATAACTGGTAATAAATTACAGACCAAAGAAATGCTTTAAGTGGTATAACACCTAATTTCATATCGATATCAAAACTGCACGTTTTTTAAACAGTAGAGTAGGTACAGCCATTAATCAACCACACGTAACCTGACAAGAGTCAAAAAGTATAATTAATGTAGCAGTACAGATTACAACTCCAGCTTTTGGTTGCTTTTAAATGTGTACATACACAGTGTACATATCAAGTAAATTCACATCAAAATGCAGTACCTGTCTAAAAGGAAAAAATAGAAAAGCAGAACGTAATGAAACCATACAGCTGAGCTTATTGAAACACTTAAGAATTACTCTGACAGCTATCCTGGCAGCTGAAGGGAACACAGGGTCTGTGGAACCTGCACAATATTCAGAAATTATCTGCCATGCAATGGCAATTCCCCACAGCACGGGCCATGAGCTCGTCACCGCTACAAAGTCAATGCCGCCACCTAAGGGTGACATCACCGCACTGTGTTTACTGACACTATTTACAGAAAGTAATACTGAAAATAAGAGTCTGACTCCTGCACTGTGGTTCTAATGCCTTTACAGCAGATACATGTAGCTGATTTATGCATATGTACAGAAGCTTTTCCCTTTTCCCTTCTGTTAACATCAAATTTGGCATAAAAGGTTCACAGCGGGAACAGTATTACAGAAACTGCCTAGGTCAAAATGCAACAGACCTTAACAAAAATAATAAAAAAAACACCAAAAAACTTGAACTCTGAGAAATAAGGTTCTGTAAATTAGGTTTCTTAGAAAATTATTTTATCATGTTATGTTGTTAAAAAAAAATAAAGCAAACGTTCAGAAGAGCTTGTCAAAAGACAAACTTTTCCATAATATTTTTACTACCAGGTGTCATGTAGTTCTTATGAACGCATGACTTCCCATACCTCACCTTAGTATCAGTTTAGCTGTTAAGCACATTTTTAAAGTACTGAACTTTTATGGTACGTTAGGTAGTTCTGGTGTGCACACAGAGTGTTTGAGAAACTAAAATACAAAAGGGACTCCATCATCACTAGTGTATACTACCATCATGCCATCTGCACAAAGTTTTTGCTGTAGAAATCTCGGATTTAGTACGTGACAGATGAAACATCATTATCCGAAGTTATGATGTACAGTGTTGACAAGAGAGAAATCCATCTTGGTGTGTACAGTGAGGGTGGTGAAGCACTGGAACAGGTTATCCAGAGATGTGGTAGACTGCCCCATCACGGGAAGGAGACCGGTTGCATGAGGCTTTGAGCCACTTGGCCTGCTGGTGTAGTGGTAGTAGGGTTGGGACCAGACCTAGTTACTGAGAGATGCTAGCTATTCAGCATAAACAAGTCGTAAGTAGGAGGAGCTACATGAAGTGTGATTTAGTGTGCTACTTTTTTAGCAGCAGTAGCTGGATTTGCTGAAGCCTTAGGCCAGAAGCTGTGAACTTCAACCTAGATACACATTCAGATGGAGTAATTCATTTGCTTAGTCATCTTCCTAGGAACTGGTACAGTGCTGTGTTTTAGCTTTAATATGAAAAGAATATTGATAACATAGTGATATTTCAGTTGTTCCTAGGCAATGTTTATTATATTAAGATTAATGGTTTTTTAGCTTTCCATGCTCAGCCAGTGAGTAGGTGCATCAGAAAAAAAACCCAGAAAATACAAAGGCTACAGTTGTCAGCAGAAGCTGTAACTCAGTGAGACAGAAATCAAGCCTGTGTGGTAGACATGGAGAAAGAAACCAGGAAAGTGTTAGAAGACCACAAACCAAAAATCACCATTAGATCAAGGCAAGAGGGTGTGAGAGGTGGGGGCATAAGCCATGAGTGTATAATTGCCTGGGGTTTTCTTTGTTCTGGGTCCCTCTTTGAAGACACTCAGCCTTCTCTGACCTGATGCTGTATCTCTCTTGAACCCGTTATTTTTATAAATCCAGTGCCTGAGATTCTGCTGCAGGAAACCTAGGTCACGCCTGAAGGAGCAGGAAGTGCCTGTGTCTCCAAAGAAAACCACGAACATGTCCTTCTGACCATGGGGGTTTACTCGTAAAAATAGTAATTGAAGGGGGAAGTCTGGAACAACTACATTTCTTTTCAAAACCTCAAATAATGAAATAAAGTGGTTCAAAAGTATTTGGGGAAAGTATGACTGAAGAAACAAGGAAAAATAATTCTTCTGAAATTTCTTCAAGTAGAAAGAACAGTTTTAAGAACTGTATGTAAAAGGTGAAATAGCATATAGACTATATTCTGGAAAAAGCACAGGGAAATTAAATTCTTTTGGAATATTTTTCCCAAAAAATTTCTTTCATTTCCTTGATACCATTGAGACAAAGTAAGTTATTTTCAAATATTCTAAATATTTGACACTGTGCAGTTTATATACCTTTACACTTTCTTCCTGAAACAATTTGCCTGGGCTAAACTCAAAGCAAAATACTCTCTCCTCTCAATGTTTGTTACACAAGGTACAATTCTTAAAGTAGTGTTTTGTAGACAACAAATATGAAGCAGCAAGAGAAATGCTTTCCAAAGTAAAAACAGAAGTGGGAATGGGAATATCATTAAAAGACAAAAATGAATTTATCAGCTTACACAATGCTGATTATTCAGAAAATATGAAAATTAAGTTTATTTTTTCCTATGCATTTTATACTAAGTTGATTCCAGTCAATGCCTTAAAAGTATATGTTAACTCTTTAATTGTGTGACAAAAATGTAATATTCTGTTTAGTCCAGCTCAATTCTTTTTTACTCAAACAAAAGTACATTATTCACATATCTTAAGCCTAGTAATTTCTATCAAACATAGCATCACAATTAATTTGAATTTCAACTCTTATCTGCTGCAAACTGCAAAGGTATGCAGAAAACTTACAGAATACTACTCATCTAAAAAAAAGTTAAATTGCCACGTGTAAAATATGTATTTAAAAAGTGTTACCACATATCAAGCATATATTGCCATCTGGGCCAAAATTTGGCTATCTTGAAATTGAAGAACCAAGACTCTAACAAAGAAATAGAAACACGGTGTAAAAACAAAGTTTACTCTTTAGAATTTTTAAAAAATTAGTAAGGGGATAAAAAGAGACAATGTCCAGTCCTGGGTGTTTCTGGCTATAGGCCAAAAACTACACCATTAGTTTTAAAACAAAACTCTCTATATACTCTATATACTGTTAAATTATTGGGGTACATACATATTCATGAGTTTATACATTATTCTTTTTTTTTAATGTTACAGGAACTGTTCTGTTTGGTTTTAACTTCTGACTGGTCTGTATGGCATCTTGTAGACTAGGTCAGTATATTGTATTTCTTCTTGTGGTTTCATCCTGTTGTTTCATACTCCCTGATAACAAAGAGTCAATAAATTCTCTCATTTTTTTTTGGTGCTCCAGTTCCTGTCACTTATCCCTTGGAGAGGTCAGTATGCAGATGTGAGAAACAACAGGATGAAACTTACTGTTTTGGCACCATTCTCTGAGTTAAAGGCATTTTTAACATTCCATATTTTGCTAGGGTCTATGATATATTCATCACAACATTATATAAGCTATAACTTGCATACATAAACTGATAGATTATTTTATACTAACATGCAGTTAAAAGGACTTACAAATTGTACCATATCAAAATACTTGTGATTAATAACAACATGCAAAAGCTAATACGTAAATGTGAAAGCCAATATTATACTGTCATTTATAACACACAATCAAGTTATATTCTGTCTTAATGAATATATTTGGGAACCATCAAACAAATTATTTGCCTTTGAGCATCCACTTCACAATATCATTTTATTGCAAAGGAAGAAGTGCTGCCATAGAAGCTACTATGGTAGCCTATCCACCCTTGAATGAGCTTGTAAAAGAGAAAAGAGAGCAAGGGAACAAAGAATAGAGGCAGGAATGTTGTCATTCTCTTACAGTATCTAAAACTCCACCTTGCTTTATCTTTAAAAGCTCTCTCTCTCTCATTATCTGTATCTAGTTCACCACTAAAAAAACACAGACACTGGGTAAAATAGGTTGGAATTATAATTTCATTTAATTAATTTAATTATATTTTAATTTTAGCCATTAAGTTACCCAGTTAAGGAAAAGCAATTAAAAAGAAAATAGCGTGTTAAATCCAATTAGTTAAGTGGAGAAGGGTTTTTCTTCAGCTCTACAGTGAGCTCTCAAATCTAGATCCACTCTACCCAAAATACAGAAAACAGACAGCTTTTAAGAGAGCTTCTGGAGACAACCCTGCTGTTCTGGTGATCTGTAGTCACTGAGCTTCTCATCTCACAAATCCTTTAAAACCTTTTAGGACTACACCCTTCTCTGCAAGGTTGCAATAAAAGTAATTCAGGTTAAGTATCCCCCACTCTGTGTCCCAGTGAGAGTACTACACATTGGTGTAGAACAGTTCTCTGACTTTGCACCTAAGCTATGTACTCTGTGTGGGGTGGAAAGATTAAAAACAGCAATTGGTACAAAGATAACAATGAAATTAACCCATCCATCTTCCACCAGCTTCATTCACTCTGAACATTCACAGGATGCAAACACAGTAGTTACAGCATACCATACTAGTCACAATCATAAAATATGAAGTCCAACTAAATTCAGCCAAGAAATTAAGAAATTTTCTAGTTCTGTCTGGACAGAGCTGTTGTCTTCTGTTTACACTGACATTTTCAATTACATTATTCAATTGCATCAGACTGCTTGGGGGCAGATCAGGAGAGAGAGCACAGTGTCACACTTACATAAGTCCTGCAGTTACTAGGTTTCCAATTTGGCCAGTATGCTTCAGAGAAGAGGCTCAGCATGTAATTGTTCTTTCATTCAAAAGACAGAGCAAAAATAAACACGCTTTGAAGAGATACAAATCCTAAACAGTTTTGCAAATAACAACAACCTTCTGTTGTTAAGTTAGCCATGCAATGTTAACTTTTTCCTCTCACATTCTTTGACCCATTTATTAATTGCAGCCTTTGCTTATTACCACAACACAATCAGCACTTCAAAGACAGGAAAAGGTCTATTTTTCTGTGAAATGTCTAGCATATTCAACAATCAGAATGTAAATTCTCTTCTCCCTGTTTCTGCTCAGCAGTCTGATAACAGAGTTACTTAGCAACAGATGAAGCAACTGAACTGTGTTGCCTGATCCACATACATTTCACTGCAAAGTAACACTCGCAAAGGTATTATTTAGCTGATGGTTGCCTCTGCCTAGATGTATTTTTGAAGTTTAAAATCCATTACTGTGAGAAAAGCCTATATGAAAACTCAACCATCATGTACTATCTGTAAAGCACTACACATTTGGGGTAATTTGGAAATTAACAGAAATTGCCTGTAAGAGTCACATACATGATCTTGAGCACCTCTGAAAAAGGAACAAACAAAAAAATACAAAACACAAGACTATTCACATGGATGCTACAGCAGCAGCTTAAAAGGACAGGAGTCCTCTTTCTACATACTGAAAGGTATGAACTTTAAATACACAGAGCAAGCCCTCTTACATCAAGAACACTTTTCTTGCCACAGAATACTTTGATTTCCAAGAATGACTACTAATTCATTTTGAGAACACGCACAAACACGTATTTTCCCAAACTACCTTCTTCACCACAGAAGCAGATAGTCTGTGCCACACCAAATACTAAGGAGATTTTTTTAGAAGAGAAAAAAGTTACCCACAGAATTTGACAAACCATTTTGCAACCATTAATCCCTTTTAAGGTAATTCCACAACTAAACAATTCCAGTAGTTTCTATTTATTTTGGAATGTAAAAGTTTCTATTCTACAACTGCATGAGAACAACTTAAATTGTCTTGGTTCATCACACCAAACTACACTGCCAGCAAGATTTAGAAGTCTCTTGCCCATAGCAAAGGGAAAGCACAGCAGCCTCTTCAGCTTCGTCATCTAGTGGCATTGTTCAAGTGTTATTTTATTCTAAGGATTAAATACTCTGGAGCTCATAACAGCTTCAAAACTTATTTCATGTGTACATATGAAGATTTATGGAGCTGAATTTCAATTTACAGAGCTATACTAAGTTTGCCCCAAGACTTTTTCTTCCCCCTGAAAAATTAAAGATGGGCAGGAATTTAGGTACAGTTAGATACTAAAAAACAAAGTACATTCGTGAAAAACTAGCCAAAAATTCAGTTTTGCTAAGTTACTAGACAAATTACCAGAAAGGACAAAATTTAGAGAAATTTCCTATTCATTTGACAGCAAATATTTTTGTCTTGTTTGCAATTAAAAATCACTGCTATGTTTTCAACAATGAAGGCAACCAAGCAGAGTGCAAGTTAAGAGCACATTTCACAATTGCCTTACAAAGAATTAAGATACTTCCTAGGTTCCATTTCAACCAGGAACTTTGATGACATTTCATGTATTAAAACCACAAAGTCTTTAAGTGGTAATAACTGCATAACAACTTCTTAGGTTACATTTCACACTACAGAGAATCAAAACTCCCATTATGAGAACTCTAAGATGCATCTAGAAGAAAAGCTAAGCTAACGCCTTCCCTCCATATTTTCCAATGATCAAGCACTTATACAATATTTAAACATCCTGCATTCTTAATTATTATAAAGCCACCTTTCACATACAATTATGCAAATCTTGAAGGTTTTCCTCTTCCTTTCAAAGACAAGTAATTAACTCACCTTTCTCTTTCCAGAGAAGGAAGGAAGGAAGATGTTTTTCCTTCCAGACTTCTCAGATAATTTCTTTTTTTTTTTCATATTGAAAGTTTTTTGTGTTAAGGTAAGTATTAGAAGGACTAGCTTTGACAGTATTTAAGATTGTGTTTCAATACAAGAGGAGGAATGTGTCCTTTTCCTTTATTTGAACTATAAAGAAATCTCAGTTTAGGTCTCCATGTCCTATTTTTCAACTTTCTATAGTTCTGTTCAAAACCAATAACTAGCTGCCTTTGTCTTTCTTTTTTCATTTGAGAATGGTTTATATATTAAAAAAATCTCCAGCATTAGCATCTCTTTGTCTGTTTGATGCCAAATATCAGATTCTTGAATACAAGGTATGCTGTTTTCTTACAAACAATTTATTTGTTCAATTCAGCGCCCTTGAAACAAAGGTTATAACCACAATATAAGCTAACAGTTAAAAACTCAACTGCAGGCAAGTTTTACTACTTTCTTGAAAGAAACAAATTTAGAAAATAAAATAAAAATTTAAAAACCCTTAAGTCAGTGTTCTGCTATACCATTTACAAGCCACTCTTTCAACATTAGAAACCATTGCTTCAGAGACTGCTCAGAATTAGGACACAAGATTGTTTTATTACTTCTCAACAACTTCCTTCTACTAGCAGAGCACACTATTCTATCCTGATGAGAAAGTGATATATTTCAAAAAAATATTATGAGTGTATCACTTGTAATTAAGAACCCAAACTCCAAAAATCTTTTAGCTGTTTGCACTTTTACCGCACTTGTAGAAACTAAGCATTACATATTAACTAAGAATTTTCCTATACAAACCATGCATCTCCCAAACAACTACTCCTGAAATACCATGTTAAAAACAAGAAGTTGATACATTTAGCTTAACTTTGCATCACCTTCTGAGATATCTCTGCAGAATTGTAATTTTCACAGCCAGAAACATTTTTAAGCAATTCACTTGCAAAAAGCCATTCTAAAGAAAAATTTTAAAAGATAAAGAGCAAGAGAAAGCTTTGACAATCAAAATGCCTTGGGAAGAAAACAATCACAATATGTACTTACTAATTTGTTTTCTTGCATATATATTCTTTGCAGCTTCAGACAGCCTTTAGCTATAATGATCATTCCTTCATCTGAGATCTTGTAACATTGCCCAAAATGTATGTCTTTCAACTCCCTGCATTTTGAACCGAGCTGCAATTAATGAAATCAAAGGGAAAAAAAAAAAAAAAAAAACAACAGAATTTGACTGAAAAGATGAGATGGGGGAAAAGATTTTTTTTCTGATTCTCCACCCTCCATTAAAAGTTATTTTTCTTTTCAGGCTTTGAAACATATGCAAACAAGAAAAATTCTAATTACATACATGACAAAATTGTTAACCACTGTCAACAAAATGGAGCTAAGAGCAGCACATAAGAACTAAATTATTTACTGATGTAGAGGTAGCTAACAATGCCTTTATGCTCAACAGTTTATTTGATTTACCGTAACTCCTAAACGTCCCTTTAACCTCTCAGAGGGTTGATGAAACCTTCCTGCACATCTAACAAATAAATAACTTAGTAACCTTCAGCGTTCATGAAGCAAAAACGAGTTACTTAAAAACAGGTTTTGAATAGCAACCAAGCTCAGGAAAATTGAATCCAACAGAAGTGAAGTATAGGATGTAAAACTGCAGATTTAACTACAAAAGTGATCATTCAATCCCTGGGTATTAAAAAGAGAAAAGAAACTATGTGCAGTCTCTAGAGAACAGCATTTACTGCACCAAAAAAAGTCTCCATACACCAACTTTTAAAACGGAAGATTTTTTGTGATTTTAATTAAATCCTATGAAAGGGTATCTTCTTCTACTTGCTAAGCTGAAATATACTAATTTACTGAAGGAATTTCTGGAATGGATGGTTACCTGCTTCAGGCCTTCATCAGTGAGTCTGTCTTGATTGCCCACATGCACTTTCTGAAGAAGAGGACACTGAGAGGCAACTGCAATAATAGAGGTGTCAGAAAGCTGTTTACACCTGTAGGCAGTATACCTTAGGAGCCCAGGACATTTAATTGCCAATATGCATACTCCTGTATCTGACACATTGCGACAATCAGAAATATTAATTTCAGTAATATTCTGGCTTCTTGATGCTATTTTTTCCAACAGCTCATCAGTGACCTGCAAAGGAAAAACAAATACTCACATACAACTTTTTCCATGAAAATCCTTAATGTCATTAGGACAAAAATGTAAGATGCATTTCCATAAACTATAGGAAAAATGAAACTGTACGTCCTTTACAAATACTACCTATGGCTGAATATTTTACTGTAATTGGTTTGTTTTGGAGGGGTGAGGGGCTGATGGTTTTGATAGGATATGGGCAGATGTGGGAAAGCCAGTTCTAACAACATAGCTAGATGGTTTCATGATAAAGCTTACAGAGGGAGAGGCAACAGCTAGACAAGTTCAGAAAATATGGACAGCTGCAGGAATTTATGTCACCCAAAAAGAATCCCAAACAGCTGCCCAACTTGACAGAATTTCTCAAGTACCAGACTGAGCTCCAGCATTAGGAGGATAACCACAGACCTACTTCTCTTTTTAGCTATGAACAGACTATCTCTGATGTCCAGGTATTAGAAAAATAAATTACTTGTGGGTAGAATTGTCTTATTAAGGTTTAGGGTTTCATGTGCTTCAATGACATCAGCTCCTAGGGGAGGTTAAGAAAGCCTGGGGAAAGTAACGTACTACTGACAGTGGACACAAAGAATGGAGAATTCACAGAACACAATGATATTTGGCAGAACGTCTTAGATAAGGAAGAAACCAACAAAACCAACTCAGTAACTGTATAGAAACAACTCCAACTGAGACTGAGTAAAAGGCAATTCTGGCAAGGGAAAACGGCAAACACCACAAACTACCTACCCAAGAAACCACCAACCCAGAAGATCAGAAAGACTTAGTATGTGAACTAATTAGCATAAGAAGTGCAGGAATCATTTAACCAACAGAAGGTAGAATACTAACTAATAACAGAACTATATAACTTGTAGCCAACAAACATTACTGCATTTGTTTACTGAAATATATGTGATTTCATATTGATAATCATTTCTGCCCAATGGCAATTGTGCTAGCCTTCACTGTATCTTTTTTGTTACTTAATTACTTTTTTTATATGGAAGGGCAGTGTCTCAATGTCTTAAAACTCTTCTTTTTTCATTTTAATATATTAGCAGGTATGCTTGACTAAATCAAAGGGAGGACTGTTGAGGAATACACACCGTACATGTAGCTTGGCGTGTAGCTGCAGTGGAGCTCAGTCTGAGTTTCAGGTGCCACAATCAGAGGCAAAAGGCCTTTGAGTGAACTGGTGCCAACCCTTTGCACAACAAAGGGCACAGAGACCTCTGGCACAGCCAGGTGAGGGACACTTGGAAATATAGCAGGAGTAAAGAGCCCCCAGATGTACCCATGTACATTTAGTGAGGATATAAAAGCACAGGGGTCGCTCTTCCTCCAGCTGGAGCTGTTATTCTGTTCTTGCACAATAATTACATTACTTTAAGGACCAAGAGGTCTGAAACTCTCTTGTGGGAAACCTGAAATCGAGGCAGTAAGGAAAGTGGTCTGACTGTGTGCAATGTGCAGGGTGCTGTGCAGGGCACCCATCACTTCACAGGAGCAGCCACCAGGAGGTACTTTGGTCCCAAGCAGGTGGTGCCAGTGTGGCTGACAGAGCGCCCCAGATGCTCAGAAAGCAAAGTTTCCTTAACACCTTTGAAAAAAAAAAAAATCCATCCATTTTGTATCTATAAACATCGCAGTTAGCCAAAAACTACAATAATCTTAAAAGACAATTCCACAAAGCACCATTCAGAAATACTTGCCCATCACTTGGCATAGATGAGATTTAGCTTTAACCAAAGAGGGCAAGAAAGCAACATGAAACACTTTTGATTTTTGTCTTACACAGCTGAGGAACAGTCTTTGCTGCATTCAATATGCTACTCATTTGTAGAAAGTCACATCTTTTTCCTTGCTCTTTCATCAGGCAGGTGTTAAGATGGAAAAGAACTACGCTGGTTTTGCTTGAGGTAGAAGTAATTTCCTTCACAATGACTAGTATGGGACGTTTTGGATTTGTGCTGGTTTTCTTATTGCTGAATAGGGACTGCACAGAGGCAGTCTTTTTCTGCTTTTCACCTGGCCACACTGGCAAAGAGGCTGAGTGGGAACACAGCCAGGACAAGTGACTCCCCAACTGACCAAGGGGATATTCCAGGCCATGCGGCATCATGCTCCATGAACAAAGTGAGGGGAAGAAGGAGGAATGAGGTTTGTCATTTCCAGTGATAGTGTCCATTGTCTCAAGTCATTGTTCTGTGTGATGGGGCCCTGCTCTGCTGGGGATGCCTAAGTATCTGCCAGCTGATAGGAAGCAGTGAATTAATTCTTTGTCATGCTTGTTTTGTTACGTGTGTGCAACTTTTGCTCTCACTATAAAACTGTCTAAACTCTTATGTTTTGTAGCTTCTAATCTTCCAGTTCCCTCCAACCCTACAGGTGGGGGAATGAGGAAGGGGCTGCCTGGGCCTTGGCTGCTGGCTGGGATTAAACTACAACAATGACAAATTGCAAAGAAAAAGTCCTTCAAATGCAACCATCCAGTTTTTATTTCTCTGTGCCCTCCATTTTCATGAAACTCTCAAGATACTGTTTATAAACCCCTGCAAGTCACTATTCAACAAGAAACCCAAGGGGAGTGGCCAAAAAATACTGGCATCCCTAAAGTTTGGAGGGAATTTACCCTGCAGAATTTAAGGCTAGGCTCCTAAGGATCTCACTAAATTAAACCCACAAATATTTCATTTTAGGATCAGCTAAAGGCCTAAAGAAAACCCAAACCAAACACAGTCTCTTTTCTAATGAGAAGGACCCATACCAACTGAAGAATAAATTAAAGATAATTTGTTAAAACAAACAGAGCAAGCACCATGTAGGTGACATTCTTCCAATTACAGCATCCTCAGAAATGCTCATGGTTGTATTAAGAAGAGGTGTGATAGTTCCAGACTACCTGATGCAGAGTTGAGACAGGTAACCCACAACCCATTTCAAATGGCACTTGTGCTCACACTGTTTAACAACTGATTGCAGACAAAATACACTACAGCTAAAGAAACCAATCTAAGCATCCAGACATTTTCAGCTAATAGAAAAATCCAGGAAACTACAGATACTGCCATTTTGTGTGTTTCTTCTTGACCCCTACTCAAAAGTACAAGTTCCAAGCACAAATTCTGAGTTGTGAGAACAATTTATTCCACAATGATATTTTCATACCTGCTGACGACTACTGAGATCCAGTTGCTTCCAAAACTGAAAATCTAAACAGAGGTCACGCCAATATTTACAGACTAATGACACTGAAAGACAACGTTCATTCAGAGATAAGTTGGAAAATATCTGTAAAGAAAGCAAAAAAAACAACCTGTGAGATGTAATCATATTTTAGAGGCAGAAATATTTTATTAACAATACGTATTGTAAAAGGCAGAAAAGTATTAGCATGCATTGTAACACACAGATCTACAACTTGCCCCACACTTGACTAGTCAAAGACAATAACAAAAAACCCCACATCCGCACAAGAACTGACAATATTTGTAAGTCATATTAGCATAACCAACAATAGAATACATACTAAGTACTCATTTTGTAGACTAAGTTTCAAAAGTGCTTCTTGAGATGGCATACCTAAAGATTTACAAATTATGTCAGTGTTATCTGCAAGCCGTGTAAAAATTGCTTTCATTCCCATCCTGAAATGGATGGGAAACCTTTCTTTTTATTTTTTAACTGAACTGGTAAGAAGAGTCATAAAGGCACATCAGATCATGTGGGAAGCGGGCATGGGATGGTAGATTAGCACAGTAAATCAGTGTCATAGAAGAGAACTGAAGCACAAAATTAGCTTTTTATACCGCAAGGTTTTGAGCACTACAACAGCTGCCAAAAAAAACCCCCAAAAATTGTAACTTTATAGCAATATCATAAATTGCCATAGCATGTATTACATTTATCTTTTTCTTAAAGGTACTGTTGTTTATTGATAAATATAAAAAGAAGGTCTGTCAAGAGTTCACATGAAGGTACCCTGTCAGCACAAATAACCTTGAATCCACATGTGATCCTATAATGAGAAAAGACAGTACTCCTATACCTACATAGGAGTACAGACTGCAAAACATGAAAAACTCCTTTCACTGATCTGAGATGCCAATGTCAGACAATTTTCTCAAGGAAATATGAAAATACATGAGTTTGTCCATAGGAAAGCACTGAAGTCTAGAAAACTTTCAAGGAAACTACAAGGAAAAGGGATGGCAAAGGGGAAAACACACACACACACACAAAAAAAAAAAAAAAAAAAAAAGGAGAATGAAGCATTGAACTACAACGGTAACATAGAGAACTTCGGTCATTGGTGGTCTTTGGAACAGACAAGACAACAAACCATTGAGATAACAACCATAAATGTACCACTTGTTCTAGGGGATGGCTTATTCCAGCAGTTTTGAATATGTATATCCCTACAAGACCCCTTGACAATAAGAGAGGAGGGGTCAAATTCATGACAGACTGTACATCCTTGCAAGATTTATCATTTTACTCTTTTTTTAGCTATGAAAAACTTGCGATCTCTTACACAACACTCCTCAGTGTTTAAGAATTGTGCATGAACCCCATTTCCACACAGGCCTTTGCTTGGCAGTTGCCATAGTCAGCATCTGTTTCTCATTAGACAGCCAGTTAAACACAGCAGACAGAACTGCAAACAAAACAATCATTGCCTGCTTTCTCCCAGCAGTTCTTGTCTGTACTGGTGAACCCATGCGCAGAACCAGGACATGGCTGCAGTCAGCACTCAAAAAATACCATCACCCTCAGTCAAGCAGAAAGAAAGCACTGAATACTAAGTGGTAATTTGGCATCTGACATTTACTGCAAAAGTGTAATTCTAAACATTAGAAAAGGTGACAGTCTGAGGATGGTCCGTAATTCTAAGTTAGTAAGAGCAGTAGGAAACTTGAATTCCTGCTGCCAGCATGAAACAAAACTCAATCTTTTAACAATTACAAAAGCCTTAGAAGAGAACAAAGCAACATGATCCACATTATGTTTAGACAGACGTTGACATTATAAAATACTTCAATTAATCTTTACTAAAGTGGGAAATAAATAGGTTTATTTGTGGAAATACCACCTTCAAGAAACAAAACTTTGCATTTCTGAAGAATAGTAAACATGGTACAGTAAAGACTATTGCTAATACAGCTGCCACTATTAAAATGAAAGCCCACATAATTTTTGCATTTTATTTTGTTTATCCTGGGTTGGCATGGCTAAGTTTTGAGAGTAAGGGGGCTACAGAGGCAGCTTCTCTGAGAAGCTGCTAGAACCTTCCTTCATGTCTTACAGAGCCAGTATCAGCCAGCACCCAAGATGGACTCACACAGGCTGAGACTAAGACAGTCAGTGATGGCAACAGCACCTCTGGAATAACATAAGAAAAAGGAAAAAAAAGTCATCCATCAGAAGCAAGTTGCAAGAGATGGAGCGAGAATATGTGATAAAAAAGGAGCAGCAGAAACAAGGTATGATGAACTGAGTGTAACTCCTATTCTGGTCCTCCTGGGGGAAGGAGGTAGAGAATTGTGAATGCACTTAGGGCAAGGAAGTATATAAGGACTAGGAAAGACGTACGTTTTACTTCTCATTATCCTACTCTGCCTTGATTGGTAATAAATTCAACCAATTTCCCCAAGTTCAGCCTGTTTTGTCCATGACAGTAATCACTGAGTGATTTCTCCCTGTCCTAAATTCATGACCCTTTCCTCATGTTTTCTCTCACCAGCCAAGGAGGGGAGTGCCAGGGCATTGGAGGGGAACCTGATGTCCAGCCAGGATCAACCCACTATGCTACCATCCCAACAAAAGCTGAAAGCCCTCACAAACCACAGACCTACTGCTAACCTGCTTTTCCTGCATGAAGCAGCTACGGCAACAACAAAACAAAAAAGAAACAAGTTTGATTAAGTACTTGACACAAACAGTACTCCTGATAGAAAATATTCTGAAAAATGTCCAAAAGCATTTGTAGTCATGTTTTAGTCCATGCTGTACTTAAGTCAAGAAGCAGAGACAATTAAGGAGCATAGGTGCTGCAAACCGACTTCTTAGAAAACAGAAAGTGAGGCCACCAGGACAAGAGAGACCAAGTGATTGCAGAAGCCCCAGCACACACAGGAGTAGCCATGTTAGTGACACCAGTGGTATGTGTTCAAAAACAAGGCCTTGTCAGTTTTATTATCTGTAGTAGCTCTAAAAGTTCCAGCTATAAAAGGATGCTGAATAAAGCCATGCAAAACAGCTTCTCTTCAAAATTTGCAGTTGTTAAAAGATGACATATTGAATTACACAAAATGGAATTTAGTAGCAACAACTATACACATTCCAGGTGGTGGCACATCACCTTTACATTAAAGGATTAGCTGAGCTACTGATTAAAATACTACACTAGTGCATAAAACACTTTGACTCACTTTGATGATTTCACCACCCTTTAATTCAGTATTATTCTCTAGACATACACTGATACTGCGGCAGCTTAATTGCCCTGACTTAAATTTTCTAATTCCGAACTATGTATAAATACATCTGAACGCCAAAACCATTCCTACACAGAAGCCTGTTCATTTAACTCCTGCTTATGACAGATAACTTGGACAGCAATGGTTCTACTAGTTAGCACATTTAATTCCTGAAAATTGTACTCAAACATTTACACTTTCATATCCACCATTCACTTTGTTCTCCCTCAACTCTTTCTAATCCCTCTTCCAAACACCAGAATGTCCTTCAGCACTGTAAAGGTGGGATAAAAAGTTTAATAGTCTTTTTCTAGAATCATTTTAAATTATTACCCCCGTTGGCAAAAGGCAGGGGTAGAGGCAGAATTCTGGAAAAGGAGCTCCCTCTCTCGTCTCACCCTTTTTCAGCTCAAATTCCTAATGCAGATGTCAGTTCCTCCTGCTTCACTATTTCATGTCATTGTTAAGATCACCGAGTTTCTCTATCCCTTTGGCTGCAAGAGACCGAGCCTTCAGGCTACATCCCATTTAAGGATACCTGATCTTTCCCATTGACCTTATCATACCTTTCAGACACAGTAAATTATTTAACAACAAGCTCTTGCTTTGAAATAAAACTGTCCACACAAACTCATTAAAGACCAGAAACGCCTTCCTTGCCTCAGTCTTTAAAAGCAAGACTGGTTGCTCCCCAGGTATCCAGCCCACTTAAATGGAAGACAAGGAGCAGAATGACACGCCCCCCATAATCTAAAGGGGAATGGTCAGTGACCTGCTATACCACTTAAGACCCACACAAGTCAGTGGGGCAAAATGGGATCCATGGGCCCTCAGAAAGCTGGTGGAAGTGCTCACCAAGCCACTTTCCATTATTTACAAGCAGACCTGGATGTTAACAGGGGCATTTCCAGTTAGTTGACTGAATGCCGCCACATATGATGTACATCTACACAAAAAGCTCAAAGGAGGATCCAGGGAACTACAGGCCTGTCAGTCAGACCTTGGTCCTGCATAAGGCTATTGAGCAGATCATCTTGAGTGTTGTGACATGGCACATACACGACAACCAGGAGTCAGGCCCAGCCAGGACAGGTTTGTGAAAGGCAGGTCCTGCTTGACCAACCTGGTTTCCTCCCATGACCAGGCAACCTGCGTGGTGGAATAAGCGAAAGGCTGTGAATTTAGTCTGCCTGGAATTTAGTAAAATCTTTGACACAGTTTGCTTTGACCAAGCACACTACTGGAAAACTGTCTGTTTATGGCTTCCATGGGCATACTCCAGAAGCTGGGGAGCATGACCAGGGCAGTGACAATTCCCCTGTGCTGGCTACTGGTGAAGCCACACCTCAATCCTGCAGTCAGTTTTGAGTTCCTCACTATAAGAAAAACCCTGAGGTGCTGGTGTGTGTCCAGGGGGCACTAGAGCTGAGGAAGGGTGTGGAGGACAAGTCTGATGGGGAGCAACAAAAGGATTTTCAACCCTGAGAAAAGGAGGCTCAGGTGGAACCTTATTGCTCTCTACAACTGCCTGTAAGGAGGGTGTAGCCAGGCGGGTTCAGGGTCTTCTCCCAGGAAAAAACTGACAGGACAGCAAGAAATGGCCACAAGTTGGGGCAGGGGAAGTTTAGTTTAAACATTAGGAAAATTTGTTCACTGAAACCGTTATCCAGCACTTGAACAGGCTGCCCCAGGCAGTTGTGGAGTCACCATCCCTGAACATATTTAAAAGGCATGTAGACATAGTGTAGTCCTGAGTTTCATGCCTGGGATGTTTTGATCTTGGAAGGGTTCTTTCCCAGGCTTTCTTCTGGTAAACAGAAGAACAATGTTTTGTAAATATAAGGATGTTTACATTCTTTCTTATAGGAAGGACCTTCTTCTGATGTCCCTCTGGGATGACCAATTGATTGAAAAGTTTACCTTTGTGTTATCAATTAAATTTGCCTCTGACATTCTGTATAAAGAGGAGCTCATCCTACAATAGAGGACCCACTGACCACTTTCTAAAGGAGCCTGTGTCTCTTCTGTTCGATGTCCCTTGTGACAATATGGCACTTAGTCCACAGGGGCGTGGACTATTGGTGGACTTGGCAGTATCAGGTTAATGGTTGGATTTAATGATCTTAGGATCCTACATCAAAAGGAGATTAAAAAATGCAATGCCCTTAACAGCAAAAATCAACTAACATATATAGGAAGTTTTCAGTCAAATTACATTCAATCTGCTTCACTCAATTCAAACAGTCTAATTTTATGTTGATAGATACACCCATACAAATCCCTTACAAGAGAAAGGCCACACTGTTTTACCTGTCAACAGCAAAACACAGCTAATTCCACAGTATCTTATGTGAGTCAAGCCACCATTCTCAATCAGGTGATGTCCAACTGATTTTAAATGAGCTAAACCAAGTCCTTGCTCAGCACAATTCAGACCACCAAAAAATAGTTCCTGACCAAATTCTGGTGTTTTCTTCAACTTTTTAGTATATTTTGTAAGACAATGAACGAGAAAGAATCAAAGCAAATGCTGATTAATATTAGTGAAGGGTCCAATCAGAACAACTAGATATAAAGTTATTCTGTAGAATTCTCCTCTTTACCACCAAGTCCTTGTATAATGGGCCTCAGACATTACACTCTTAACACTTTCCTGCTGTTTCTATATTAAATGTATGCTAGGTAGTTCAACCTGTGTGTTTAAAAAAATATTTTGAACATTTGTGCAAATGTTAGTATTTTATGAATAACAATGAGGAAAAAAACCAAAAAAAACACCACAAAGCATCCTATAAATAAAAGATTTAAAAGCGTAAAAAACAGTTTTTAAAAATATATTAGATTTTAAAAGATATTTTAAAATATTTTTTAAAATTTTTTAAAATATTAGGGATCAGTTTTTTAAAAAAGCAGAAATCCATGTACTAAAGTAATTTAATATCTTTATATATTTGGTAATTTTGACCTTAAATCAAGTTCCTCAAAGTGAAACAAGTGAAGAAGAAAACTGCACTTTTAATCAAAGGAAATAGGGAAAAGTGAAGAATATCCGTTAAAGTTACTACAAAAGGAAGTTTGGTAGTAGACAATTGTTTATGTAGTTGCTAACACAATATTCTCAGCATGAAGTTTTCTAAAAAAAAAATTCACATCACAAAAATCAAATATAAATATAATTCAGTAAATAATTTTAACTTATTAAAAGACCATCTTAATTTTTTTTTAATTAAAACTTTAATCAAGGAGTTAGAATTATTGATTGCACATACTAAAGGAGCTTTTGCCTCAGGAAGGAACGCAAGAGAATTCAGTTGCTCGTTAATACCAGTCTTTAAAAAGATACTGCTAACTTTAAGAACATGGTATGCCATCTACGGACATGAACAAAACATAGGCCCCACAGAAGAAGAGACTGTAAAAGGTTAATCCATGCCCCCCCTATTTATGTCCATAATTTTAATTTTTAAGAAATAGTTTCATTTCTGTCAATGAAGCTCTCCTCTATCAGTAACTCTTTTGTTTTGAAGAACAGGTATCTACAAAATTGTTTCCATTACTCTGCATCAAGTAGACTTGTTTGAAACCAAAAAAGCTTATGGAATTAACAACAAAAGAACAATAAAACATACACTCAGACATTTCATGGTGCCAAGCAACTTCAGACATTCATTTTTGGAAAACTGCTCACTTGTTTAATCAATTTTTTCAGCAACTAACTAAAATTTCATTAACAAAAATATTTCTTAAGTACCATTTGACAAGAATAACATGCTTAGTGCATGACATTTTATTATGAACAGTAAAACATTGTATTTACTAATTGTAGGCATAGAGCAGTTAAGCTACCAGTGGATTTATGTTTATTAAAGTCTGCTTCATTCTATTTCAGAAAACTCAAGAATCACACATAAGAGAAGAGGAAGGAAGTATCTGCGTTGTTTTCCAGATATATCTTCACTTTGCCCACATATAACTTGAAAAGAACAGGAGAAATATGAATGATTCTGAGTTCATGAAAGAGATGTGAGCACTGAGCTCACACACCTCTGAAAGGAGCTTTAGTACACCCATGAAGAAAATCTAGTTAAAACTGTTCCCGTGATTAAGAAAAATGTGCCAGCCAGGAAAAGTGATGGTGTGATTTCACATCACAGGATTCTCTTGGCAAGTTGCTATTCATAGCAAACATTTACCAGTCCTTTACTTCTGGTCACTTGAATTTTAGCACTGGATTTAGTGACTGTCTTTTCAGTCACTAAAAGAGAAAGTCTTCTCAGGCAGCTGATCCTAAGGAAGAATTTTGCAATGTTAGTTTGGTGTCAGACTAGCCAGATGAATTTACTCACCCTGCAATTGCACGATCACTCTACAGAGCACAAAACCAGAGACAGGAACGAACAGCCAGAAGTTATAAAATCAGACACTGCCCTTACCTGCCACTTACTCACAGACTGCCTTAGCTGCAAGACAGAACACAATATCACCTTCTATCTGTAAGAAATGACTGTCCTCCTAATGTAAGGGAAGAGCCTTAACCAATAAGCAGAGTAGCTTTACTTGCAAGAGCTCACAATGTTTTTATTCTCAGAAACTCAACTGTCTTCACTAAAAACACCACATAGTGCTTCTGAGTCACCATGCCAGATTAAAAGCAAATACATTAAAACAAAGCAGAATCTGTGAAAGATCAAACAATAGGGAATGAAAGCAGATGTTACATTTAATTTACTTTACATTCCAACACTGCACAACTTGTAATCTGTTAGTTTTCTCCATGCAAAAATATGTAGTGTTGGAGATGCAGAACAAGCCAAGCCAACACCCACGCAACATTAGGGAAACTTTTACTGGCTATGGCTTGTTAAGACATCTATCCCTGGCAAAAAAAAGCAGAAATTTCTAAGACATTTCTCCTCCATCACATAGCTCATTCTATCATGAATCTACATGCTTCAATGAAAGCCACATTTTCAAACACACCTCTGCAAAGCAAAACAATTGTTTTTGTAATTCTGCAATAAATCATAAAATTCACATATTTCAGAAATTTATCATTGAAATAATGAGCATATACTGTCATCTCTTTAGTTACTAGTCTACTGGTACACCTTCCCTTCAACTGCATTCCAGAAGCTCAGTAACACCACAGAGAATCTCAGACTGGTTCATTTCCCCACTAGAATCACAGGGTGGCAGTAATCTTCATGGGAAAAAACAAAAAACAATCAAGAAGCCAAAAAAACCAAAACAACAAACCACATTGCAGTGTTGAGCATTGCTAAAGAAAAAGGAGTGGAGGTGAATTAATAGTGAAATTAAAGGACATTTTACCTCCTAGCATCAGCCACAAAGGTTCAAAACCCCATTCCATGTCTCTTAGTGCTAGATTTGAAAGTGAGACTCCACACAAGCTTTAGACAGGGTAATATGATGGGAATACCAGTATATATAGGAAAGAAAGCCAGTATTACAAAAGTGATGAAATGAACTTGCAGATAAAGTCCAAACTAAATTATTTATTATAATGCCTCTGCATCCTGACTAGGCAAAAAGTATTTTTTAAAAATTCAAGGAAATAAAATCATAGTGCAACTATAACATGCATATGAGTCTTTTCAGGTAAAACGCCAGCATTCAATAATCAAAGGTAAAATTAAAGATCTATCTCTTGTCTACCAAACCCACTTCATACCACTCAGATTATCTTAAGTTCAGGGCTAGCAGTTCAAAGACAGCAGCAATGCATTTTCTACCAATCAATATTATTGTAAAAAACTTGTTATCACTGCAACAAAAAAAACCCTGTAACATCGCAATAAGGAAAGAATGACAAAAATAAGTAATAAGCACTGAGTAAAGATACAAGGAGTCAATAGTTCTTCTAATAACAATATTTATGAAAACTCTACATTAAATAAAATACACACCCACGCATATATTACACACACACACTTATCTTCTCTTTATAGTGCATTAGCCCTAAGCCAAAACTAACAGAGTCTGTGCTAAAGGCACACATTCATGCTTTATAAAAATAAGATCAGCAAACTGAGAAAGAGGACCTCAAAAAGAAGGCATCATTATTCTAGACCCTTTTGTTTTGAAGCAAGTTCAAGCACACCCCAAACATTCCTGACAAGGGCACTCCCCTTGCTGTTAAAAAAACCAGCAATAAATAGAAATACCAACTTTGTCACATAACCTAAGAGACAGGAAACCACTGTTGCCAAGACCTGGAAAATCATACAGTGTAAGAAGATCTAAGTATCTCACCCCAGTTAAGCTTATTATTTCCTTCTATTTAACAAGGGACAGGAATACAGTTAAACTTTCTATCACTTTTCTCATAACTAAAGAGAATAGCAGTCTTCCTCTGAATAACTGTCGTTCAGTTTGTCCAGAATCTTCCAACTACTGCATGTAATAGGGCACGTTTTTCATGACCTCTGATACCTCTCACATTTGTGTGTGGATTTTCTAAGAAGACCCCAGTGACAACAGCCTAATGCAGTACTCTAGCAGAGGCTTTAAAAGCACCTAGCACAGGAGAGCATTTCCTTTCTGTGTTTTACACACAGAAATTAACTCCTGTTAATACACCTCAAAAGGAAATTGAAGTGCTTGAATTGGCATTGCCTTGTAAGATCATGGCTCAGTCTGCAGACCATTTTACACCTTTTCTGGTTAAACAGCTGCACTTTGTTCCTGCAAAGAGGAAATAGGTCCAACAGGAAGATTTATTTTTCTATTTTATTTTCCAGGAATAAGTGGCAGTGACACTTCAATAGGCACAAATGTGGGACATACAGCTCAAAGTTTTCAGAACTTAAGTTATTTGTAACAGAAGATTTTGTAATTTTTTGTAGTGCAGGCTTAGAAATAGCTCATTTTTTCTTCATTCACACATGTCTAGGACAGCTAAGCTATCTATAGCTGACCGATCTGTAATTCCTTAATTCCCCTCGAGTTTTAAAGAGAATGGTTTTAAACTACCCTTAAGTCAAAGGTAATCACCCTCCTCTACCAAGACTAAAGATGACATTCTGCCCACCGTATAACATTGTTTTCTCATACATGTTTCAGCAGCAAAATGAAAAGCAAAACACAAAACCCTGACTGTGGAAGAACCATTCTTTTATCACTTCGTATTGACCAGGACACCTCTCCACCAGCCAGGGAAACAGGATCAAATGGCAAAATGCACCATGAACCTCCCAATCCAGCAGGGCCCATCTAATGATCTGCAGTCCAGCTTCAGTCTGGCAAAACCTTCCACCCATCCCAAACCCTTGGCTAAGAGGAGACGGAACCACAGTCTCCTTTAGTAAACAGCTAAACAGCACCTGAGCAGACAAAGCGGCAAGCTCTTAGTAAAGGAGTCCCTGACATATTTCCCTGGACTTTAGGCAGCCTACAGACAACTGGTGACAGCCACTCCTGCATCAGCACTACTTCATCAGGTCAGAGATGTGGGAATCAAGAAAAAAAAAAATCAGGATCTGCCTCCAAACGCTTCCCAGGATGGAATCTCTTGTATCAAGGTTCATGTCTCCTACACTTACTGTAAAAAGCTCAGTAAAGATTTTGGGTATATTTGTCTTCCACACTCTCATAATAAAATGACCACTTTGGAGAAAGGATTGTATATAGAATATTTTATCTGTATCAAAAAACATCATAATAAGGCAAATGTAAATCCAGTTGACAGGACACCTAGTTAGACACATGAAGTTAAAAGTTCCATAGAGTAGTTTATCTTGAAAGCAACCAAAAAACCCAAAACAATGGAAAAGTTAGGAAACAAATATATAGATAGAGATACACATAGCCTCTGTGGGTGTGTATGTATCTATACATATATATATATATATATATATATAGACACACACACACATATACATATAAAAATCTCAAAATAGCCAAAACCACAACCCCAACTCATTAGTACAGCTATGGACTGAAGGGCAAATTTGGGGATGTGTAGGTTGACTCCTACCATGGAAATAATGGCCTATTTTTGCAAAGACATTGCAGAAGGAACTGGACTATAGGGCAACTGTAGACACAAAATCACTGGGGAAGGTAGATGTCTGTCCTGATTTCAGCTAGGATAGAATTCTTCTCAGCTGCTGGTACAGTGCTTTGTAGCTGGTAAAAAACAAATGTATTGTGCATCAGCTGGACCTCTCTCACTCTCCTTTTTATACAAATATCACTAGTAGCTACTTTACTTTTTTTCAGTTATTAAACTGTTCTTATCATAGCCCACAAGGTACACTTTTATCCCCTGAATTTTCCACCCAACCAGTCTGTGGATGTGGTGTGTGAGGGGCTGCCTGGTACCTAATTGCCAGCTGGGGTTAAAGCAAAACCCCTTGTTTATTAAAAAAACAAGTAATCAAACATAAAACCCCCACAAGTTTGAAAGCACAGGTAAGAACGAAATACTAAATCTATATAAAATAGAGATTAAATAACACTTAAACTAGTCCCCAGATAAAATCGACATGGCATCTTTTACTACTAAAGTTATGGCAGAGTTATAGATACATATTTTTGAAAAAGTGAAACTGGGTACTAAAAGCAACCACCAAAAAGTACTCATACCACTGATCAAAAAGTATTTCAGCTACACTAATCAAATGAGTCCAGTTTCAAAACCTAAAAACAAATATCACAGAAAAAATTATCTTCCAATAACAGTGGCAAATAAATGGACTCCTTTCTAGAAGAACAAGACAAAGTTTCAGTGTTGCAATCACAAATGAGATCAACTCAGATGATCTCTCATGAGTTCTTATTTGCCTAGAATTAATTTGCATAGTACATCTATGAAACATGACATATCATTACTAACACACTTATGAGTATTTAAAACAAAACAAACAAAACCAACAAAAAAAACAACAAAAACTACTCAAACCAACTAAACCTCCCACAGAATTAGTGTTATGTGCAAGACAGATAGATAAGTAGGTTGTTACTGTTTCACAACAAAAGAGAAAAGGAAGTACTTTCTAAATCAGATGTACAACTAGCAAAATACAAGAGTATCCTGACTAAGAGTCATGTCTCTCACTCCCCCATTACTATGTCCTGCTTTAAGTTCTGCCATCTGACCTAGGAGAAACTCCTGCAATCTTATCCCCCAAAATTTAAAGGCACACTCACATGAGACTATGGAAAACATCAACAGCTCAGTTCCAGCTAGACTCCTCTTTTTAGCTAACATTTAGCTGAAGGAGTCAGCACAGTGGTCAAGAGAGTAGCTTAAAAATGGAAAGTAGTTCCAAAGGAGAACAGTACTAAAGGAACAGAAAGACAGCAAAAAGGACAGGAGAGGTGAGACTGTTTCTTGGATATACAGCGTAAGAGGTTATGAAAGTATATAATTCAAGAATGTTGCAAACGCTGTGGAAATATTAAGGAAATACTAATTGATCCACACTACACAGCAATACAAACTGTTTAATAATCAACGCTGAAAATTCGTCTATGTAGGTCCAACACCCACGGAACCACTAAATACAGTGCCAGATCCCCTTGGCAAGTACCACACCAGCGGCCCAAGTAAAACTCGACTTGTGAAGGGCACCTTACGAAGTTAATGAGTACAGTCAAAACATTCACGAGACAGGTTCTGGACCTGATCTGTGTGTCTGCACCTACAGGTAATGGCTCACAACGCCGTTTCCAACGACAAACAACGGGTCGGGACACAAACAAAAGCAAACAACACCCCCAGAACCCTATCCATCTCCCCAAAGCCAGGCGCCGAGGCAGCTCCGGACTGGCCTGGCCTCCTCCGGCTTCCCCCCGCACTTAGTCTGCCCGGCGACACCGGCTGGCACAGCCTTTTCCCAAGTCCTCAAGGAGAGGGCTGGCCCTCCATCCCCCCCATCCCGACCCACCTTGAGAAGGATGGACGGTGGCAGCTGATTGATGTCCGCGGTGGGCGGCGGCGGCAGCTCCCGGCAGCTGTCGCCGGGGTACTCCAGCGGCTCCTCGCAGCCCGCCTCGCCGCCCCGCTCCTTCTCCTCCTCCCGGCCCTGCTCCTTCTCGTCCTGAGGTGCGGGAGGCGGCGGCGAGGCGGGCGGGCCCCCGCCGCTCTGCCTGGCGGTGCCCCCGCCGCTCTCCCCCGCGGCGCCGGGCAGGGCGAACAGCTGCGGCTCCGCCGGGCACTGGCAGGCGCCCGGCTCGGGCTCGGCGGCGGCGCAGCGCGGCTGCTTGCAGGGCGGGCAGGCGGGCAGCCCGGCCCCCTTGCGCTTGCACACCATCTCGGAGGAGACCTCGCCGGGCGGCCCCAGAAGGCCCCGCACCGGCGAAGGTAGCAGGCCGGAGAAGAAGAGGCGCTGGCAGCGGCCCGGAGGTTCCCAGGCGGCGGGCGCCAGGCGCAGGAGGCGGCGGGCGACGCGCTGCTCCGCGGCGGTCAGCGACACGTAAGGCGGCGGCGGCAGCAGCGGGTCCCCGACGGGCAGCGGCTGCTCCGGGGCGGGCGGGCTGGCGCCGTGCACGATGAAGCAGAGCATGCAGGGCCCACGCAGGAAGCAGCTCCGGCTGCGCGGCGGCGGCACCTTCCCCCGCGAGCGGCGGCGGTCCCGACTCAGGCTCCTTGCCTCCTTCGAGAGCAGGTGGCCCATATAGGAGGGGAAGCAGCGGCAGCGGAAGGGCGGGTGTCACCTGCGGGAGGCGGCGCCAGGAGCTGACATGCCGCCGGCGTGCCGGGGCAGGAGGCGGCGGTGGCGGGGCTGGTTCCGGGACGCCGGGAGGGAGGGAGAAGCTTCCGCTACCGCCGCCCTGACCTCCCCCGGGCAGCGGGGGCGGCGCTCCGCGGGCCGGCGCTGCTGCCGTCAGTTTCCGCGCTGGGCCGGGTTGGCTCCGCGGCGGGTGCGTGCGGTTGGGTGCTCGCCGTGTGTCACACCAGTGCCCTCGCTGTGTAAATGCGGGTCTGCATACTGCGTGCGGCACGGCGCCTGTAATATATGCGTGCATGAATTATCACGGGGTTTCTTTAGGGGTTGAAAGGCACCTCTGGAGATCATCTCGACCTACTGTCCTGCCAAGGCAGGGTCACCTAGAGCAGGCAACACAGGAACGCGTCCAGGTGGGCTTGGAATGTCCTCAGAGAGACGCCACGGCTTACCTGTCCTAGAGCTCTCCCACCCCAAATGTAGCGTTCTTGTTGAGTGATACTGCGTTTTAGTTTATGGCCACTGCCCTTTGTCCTGTCATTGGGCAGCACTGAAGAGAGTCTGACACCATCCTATTGGCACTAGCCTTTAAGATTTTATACACATTACTGAGAAACCCTTTCACACTTCTCTTAACGAAACTAAAATATTATTTTGAGTAACTGAAATAAATTTTTTTTGTAGACAAATGTGACAAGACCACTGCCTGTTGGTCTCAGATTATGTGCAGGACAGTGGCTGAGGTTTTGCAGTGGCAAAGCAACACAAGCTTAGAGACCACCAAGAGCAGTCTTCCAAGTTTTCCCCTGTCAATACCATCTTCCCACCAACAATTTCCATAAAATACTTGGTTTATGCTGGTTTAGTTCATTGTACATCCAGAAACAAGGCTCATATGGGACCTCGACCCCCCTCCACCCTCCTGCAGACTCTCACCTCTAACTGCAGTGTGTTGAACCTTGATGCAGGTGCCCTAGTGTGTTAAATCCTTGCTGGAGGCAGCACTGCTTTAATTAAGACTCTGCTTAGTGCTTAGGAAAAGCAATTTGTTTCAGCATTCAGTCCTAAACAACTGACTTAGATGTATAGGCTTAAATGTGTAGTTTAAATATATGTTCAATTTTGTGTTTGGTAAAAGGTGTTTGGGGAAGGAGAAGGCAAGTTACAGCTAGAGTATATATGGCTCAGTACTAACATTAAATAATAAAGGGCAGGAGAAGAAATGTATTTTATATTGTGTAGCACATATTTTGGCCTTTTGCCCAGGGACAAGTTATGTTAGGATTAAAATACCCGTGCTGCTATTATTTTTGTTTGTTACCTCTATTATTAGTCTTTAGCAGCTCTGTAAAAAATGTTTCCTATGAGAAAATTACTAAATACACCTTTGGATAAAAGCAGAGCAATAGAATATTTTGTTTGGATTTATAATTCAATGAGCTTCATCAATAAAAAGCTACAGCAATTTTTTGCAAAAACGCTGGCAAGGCGTTTTCTGCTCTTTTGGGAGAACGCATTGAAAAGCAGAAGACAGATGGAAGTAACTCCTGATGAGATTATGAACAGCAGGCCAGTCATCCTCTTACATGCACTAAGTTTAATGGTGCCTGCTCTGCACATGTGCAGCCCAGGTAATGCTTCAGGGCTCCTCCAGTTAGCAAGGTAATGGACATAAATTTGTGCCTTAGCCATTGGTTTGTGGCTGTCCCAGCTGGCTGCCAGTGGTGGCTCACACACTCCCTCCTTCCACAGACTGCAAAATTTTATTCAGTAAGAAAAAACAAAGACAACATTAAAAGAAGATGAAAATCCAAGTCAAATCTTCAAATCAATCAGAACATAGAATAAATGCTGGCTGCCTTCAACTTCTCCAGGGTGTGTCCTTCCCACACAGGCTGCAGTACTTCAAGAACTGCTCCAAAATGGAGCCCTTCCATGGGTCCAGAGATCATGCCAGGAGCCTTCTCAGGAACAGAGTTCTGATGGAGTCAAATGTGCCTTTGGACATCCGCCTGCTCTGGCATGGAATCCTCCATGGGCTGCTGGTGGTTCTGTGCTCCACAGTGGACTCCTCCACAGTCTCTTGGACTCAAGTTCTATTGGAGTTCCAGCCTGTCCAGTACAGCAACACAGGAGCACAGATTGCCCTGGGCACCCTCTAGCCCAGGCACTTTGCCATGGCAGTCCCCAAAGTGTTCCAGGCTGAGGTGACCAGCAGTGCAGCCAACAGCAAAATCAGAGCAGCCACTAACAAGTACTGGGTTCCATCAAGCAGACAGGAAAGTGACCCCCATGGCAAGCACAGTAGTCTGCCAATTAAGAGCTAAACAACAGTAACAGCTACAAATTCAATGTAGCACATTCCAATAAAATCTGCCATTATTTCAACTCTTCACGCACTACACTGGGTGCCGAAACAACTGACATAGTATAACCCCAGGTGTTCTTTTTTTCATTGTAATCACGTTTTTCTTGAGTTTTATTTGTTCTCTCCTTGTTTTGTTTTAATTTTTCTCTTTTCCTCGCGATTCATTATTACTGCTATTCATTAAACTGCTGTTGGATCTCAGCTCGTGAGTTTGTTTCTCACTTTTATACTTCCCTGTCCCACTAGGGTGGGGAATGAGAGGGACTGAGCAGCTGTATTTTTCTTAGTTGCCAGCTGAGGTTAAACCACAACAACTGTATTTGTTATATTAGGCATGATTATTTTCCCTTCAAGATTACACAAGCACAGAATCCGTTAGTTTGGAAAAGACCTCTGAGATCATCAAATCCAGTGTTTTACCAAACACCACCATATTAACTAGACCATGGTACTAAGTGGTTCCTTAAGCACTTCCAGGAATAGTGACTCCACCACATCCCTGGACAGCTCATTCCAAGGTCTAATCCCCCTTTCTGTGAAGGAATTCTTCCTCGTGTCCAATCTAAATCTCCCCTGTAGCAGTTTAAGACTATGTTCTTATCCTGTAACTGGTTCCCTAGGAGAAGAGACCCCACCTGGCTATAGCCTCAGGTCAGGGAGTTGCAGGGAGCCTCCTTTTTTCCAGGCTAAATGCCCCCAGATTCTTCACCTGCTTCTCATCAAACTTGTGCTCCAGACACTTTCCCAGCCTTTTCCCTCCTCTGGACATGCTCCAGCCCCTCAGTGTCCTTCCTGAACTGAGGGGCCCAGAGCTGGACACAGCACTCCAGGTGTGGCCTCACCAGTGCCCAGCACAGGGGGTGGTCACTGCCCTGCTCCTGCTGCCCCACTCTTGCTGACACAGGCCAGGTGTCCTTGGCCTTCTTGGCCACCTGGGCACAGCTGGCTCCTGTTCAGCTGCTGTTGACCGGCACCCCAAGGTGCCGTTCCAACAGGCAGCTCTCCAGCCACTCTGCTGTGTAGCAATGCAGGGGCAGGGGTTATGGTCTTGTTGAACCTCAGACCATTGGCCTCAACCTATCAATCCAGCTTTCCAGATCCCTCTGCAGAGACTTCCTGCCTTGTAGCAGACCAACATGCCGACCCAAATTGGCGCTGTCCATGAATTTGCTAATGGTAGACTCAATCCCCTCATCCAAATGATCAATGAAGATATTAAATAGGATTGGACCCAACACATCCTGGGTCCACACCTCCAGTGACCAGAGGCTGGATCCAGCACCATTCAACACCATCCTCTGGGCCTGGCCATCCAAACAGCTTTTAACCCAGCCAAGAGTGCACCTGTCCAAGCTGTGGACTACCAGCTTTTCTGGGGAGATGGTATCAAAGGCTTTGCTGAAGTCCAGGCAGACAACAGCCTTTCTCTCCTCTGCCTGGTGGGCCACTTGGTTATAAAATGAGGGGTTTTTATGACACTCCTATCTCCGAATTGCTTTATATAGCTGGGCCATCATTAACAGATATAATGTGTATCAGATGTTACAATATTTCTGAAGTTGCTGCGTGTATAAATTTTTTGTCATTGTAGTAGGCAAGTTCCAAGACAATTATGCTGTCAGAATGCCATGGTTGTCCAGGGCTTCCCCAGCTGTGACCAGAGATGAACTTTACCATATCCCAATTGTTTTCAAATGTCTTTATCACCTAAACCTACGTATTTATGTGTAGCTGTTTCAACCAAGTAGATCTTCAAAGTTTTGCAATATCTGTAGGCAGGAGAAATTCTTTCTATTGTTTTCAGTCTTCTGTCTCCAGTTGAATCATACTTCTCCCAAAACACCACCCACTTCAACTTCTGAACTGTGCAATCCAGGCTAATCAAGATCTCGTTCAAAACCAGAATGATATATGTGCCATAACAAAGCTGTGGGTTGTTTTTTTTTAAATAATTTAGGCATAACTTTTTAGATACAAACACAGAGAGATTAGCTCATTTTTCAAGATGGTAGACTGTTCTTTTTCTAATAGCTTGCAAGAGCTAAACAAATTTAAAAATACTATTAATAATTTAAATGAGGTTTAAATCAATTATGAGCAATAAAGGGTGCAGAAGCAGAAGGTGCTTCTGATGTATACAAGAGTTTTAACACTGAGTGTCACTGTTGCTTCATGGAAGGCAAGCACAGTAACCCCCTGTTGTAGAGTAAAAGCAGAATGAAGTATTACATGACCAAATATCAGGTATGAAATCTTCACTACATAATGTTAGAAGGCAGATCTAACTAACAGTTCATTTCTTCATTAGCACTAACTTATATTTCATGTGAGAATATGAATGTTTCGAATTAGACGTCATAAAACCAGTAATGTGAGATGCCTGAAAGCTATTACAACTTAATCTTGGAATTAAGCAGTAAAATGCCCTCAATTTATGATAGTAAGGGTTTATTACAAACATAGCAATAGATTATGATGTTTTTCATTATCATTATCATTATCTTTGTGCATATTTAAATAGGCCACAAAGACTGGTGACCCAAGGTAAGTATGGTATTTAAGTTTGAGCTGCGAGGGAACGCAGAAATTTTTTTAAGTTACCGTGTTTTATCTAGTCCTGATACCCCTTAAGTACATGTTAATCTGTATTTCAGGACTGACCTTTAGAAAACTGGGTGTATAATCTTTGGCCGTATTGCCAATGTTGTGAGATAGTTATTTAAAAAAGTAAGTTTAAAGTAGAATTAGTTTCATTCAGTTATGAAGTTATAACAGGGTGATTTAGTATGTTTATTCCCTTTGCATAGCTTTACTTGCTTAACATCAGTAGCTTTGAAGTGGTGTCTTAGAAATATCATTATGAAATAGATGGAAAGAAATAGCAGATTTTCAATCTTGGGTTTAGAGACAGATTAGAAGTTCTTATGTAAAATCCTAGTTGTTTCACTATTGTGCTGGTTTTAGCTGTAATAGACTTAAGCTTCTTCACAGTAGTTTGTATGTTTTGATAGGTAACTGAAACAGTACATGGATATTTTGTTTGTTGTTGAGAAGGGCTTGCAGAGTTCCCAGGGCTTTTTCTCTCCATCCTACCCGTTAACAAGGAATTGGGAGGGGACTCAGCAGGGACAGGATACCCAGACCACATGACATCACATTCAGCAGTGAAGTGGGGTGAAGATGAGGGAGATGGAGGGACATTCAGAGGGATGGCATTTTTCCTCCCAAGTCACCATTATGTGATGGAGACCTGCTTTCCTGGGAATGGCAGAACCTGCCTGCGTATAGGAAGGGAATGAATTCCTTGTTTTGCTTTGCTTGCACATTTACCTAATACCTGTTTTTATCTGTTCCCAGGAGTTTTCTCAGCATTACCCATCTGTTTCTCTCCCTCATCCCTTAGGGAGCAGCGAGCTTCCTGTGGGATGGGGGAGAGAATCAGATGGATAATGCTGTGTGGGGGTTCAGCTGCTGACTAGGGTTGCACCATGACAATGCCCTTGGCCTATGTGAGTACGAACAGAGGTTCCTTAGTTCTCCATTCCTGAAGACCTGCAATTTTTATTGGGCTCAAAAGTGGCACCACTATGTAATAGTAACGTATTGTTGGTGGAGAGTAGATCTCTTGAGCTAAAAGACTAGATTAGGTTAACCCACTCCTTGGATTATTCTTGCTTCTGCTCAGGCAGGGTGTGGAGATGGAAAAAGTACCCTTCCAGTTAATTTTGCTACCGAGAAGAACATGTAGTTACTGGCCATAATAAAGAGAGAGAGAGTGTGTCCACCGTTCTGCACTGGCTGAGCAGTGATAAGGAACTTCAGGCATAGGATTGAGGAAAAAGGGAATGGAAGAAAGATAAAAAAGGAGAGAGCAGATATCTTCCTTCAGCCTCTGCTTTCAAATATGCATTTGGAAAACAGTAAGACAGGCTGCCTCTCACAGTAAGCCCAGAGCTAAAAAAATTTGAGAGGACTAATGCCTTATGGCCCTTATCCTGAATACATAATAGAGACTCTTAATTTGTGCAATGTGGAAGATTTGTATTTTTGAGGATTCAGTAAAAAAGTTGGTGAGATTTCTGTAGTCATTATATGTTTGATGAGTTACATCATAACATTTCTAAAGATACTGTTCTCCTGGAAAAAAACCTATTCTTTGGAGGGTGGGAGGAATACTTTAAGGATATGCTCCCCAACACCAAGGCTGCATATGAAAATACATAATTTTCCAGCATACAGATGAGGTAAGACATTCTCTGAGATCAGAGGGCTCACACCTAGCAACAGATTACAGTTTTAGACACAGCATAAGCAAAAAGTGAAATATCGTGAAATCTGTAAGAACATAGTCTAGAATTTGAGTCTAGTCAAATTCTGATTTAATATCCTTTTCCTTTGTAGGATATTAAGGATTTTAAAAAGTCTATCTAATTTTCACTGACTTGCATACTTGCTTGAAAATGGTAGTCAGGATCTGGCTGTTCTTGATTTGTTTTTTGTTGGCTGGTGTTCTGTTGTGTTTGCACTAAATATAGTGTTTATGGATTATCAAATACTATATCCTGTCAGTACAGTAAGACAGCAACAGCAGTTCCCATAATAAAAAAGATTTTTTTAAAAAAATAAAAGTGTCTGATTTTGTACTATAATAAGAAATTTTTAAAAATATGTCTCAATGTTTGTCGTGGTTTAACCCCACCAGCAGCCCAACCCCATGGAGACAGTCCCTCACTGCCCCACCAATAGGATCAGGGAGAGATTCAGAGGGGTCTAAGCTACAAAACTCGTGGGTTGAAATCCACAAAGTTTAATAGAGAAAGCAAAAGCCATGCACCCAAGCAAGGAAAACAAGAAATTAATTCCCTGCTTCCTGTGGGTGGGCAGGTGTTCAGCCATTTCCAGCAGAGTACAACCCCATCACACTAATGGTGACTTGGAAGGACAAACATGATTAGTCCAAACATCCCCACCTTCCTCTTCCCCCCAGTTTATACAGAACCTGATGTCATAAGGTCTGGAATATCCCTTTGGTCAGTTTGGGGTCACCTGTCCTGGATGTGTACCCCCCCAGCCACCCACACAGCCCCAGCCTCTTTGCCAGCATGGCAAGGTGAAAAGCAGAAAGGGTCCTGACTGTGCAATCCCTGCTCAGCAATAACAAAAACATTTCTGTATTATCAACTCTGTATTTAACACAAATCTGATACACAGCCCCATGCTGGCCACTGTGAAGAAAGTTAACTCTACCTTGGCCAAAATCAGTGGAGTTTAAATGAAAGGCTTGGCTACTTATTGATACCTTGCAAGTCATAATCTTCATTGCAACCATTTTATTGTCTAATTCTTCATGTGATTCTCATGGAGTCACATGAATGGAGGCTATGATTCTCATGAATGACTCTCAATTTCAGGGTACTTCAGGAGGAAAAGGAAGAATAATGTCACTACTCTGATGAATATTTGGGTAGTATATATCGTGAATTATCTGTTTGTAAGGGTAGTTTGCCTTTTCTTATTTATTCTGCAGATATAATCATCTGATATGCAAATGTCACCTAAAGTTCTACTTTATTGGAAGAAAAAAACCCCCACATAAATATGACACATACTTTCAATCCATTGAATTGCAATAGTTTACATTCTGCTTCCTCAATGGCCTGCCTGTATGTTGACAGTACACAGCATGCTTACTTGGAAGTGCTTAGCAGTCAGAGTCTCTTGTATGAGTGTAATCTTGACTGCCTATCTCTCATTTACAACAAGGGAAATAGTTGAACGTTTTCATTAATGTTTTGCCCAAAATAATATTTAGGTGAGTTTAGGTAGTGGTAACCTTATTCCCAAAGGTAGAAGCCAAAATTTGGAGATCCCCTTCATTATCTCATAAAAGGTATCAATCTGAAAGATCTTCAAAATCAGTTTTTTGTTTGTTTGAGGTGATGACCCTCTTAGTAACTAATGAACCCTCAAACTTGTAAATGTGAGGTATGGTCTGCCTGAAGATGGCAGTATTTGATTTGGAAGAATAAATCCTGGAGAGAAATGCAGCTTGGGTCCTGTTTTATTATTCATCATACCATGGCACCTAAGTGACAGGCTGTCAATAATTAAAGGGAGGGTAGGAGAAGAGAGAGCACACGTTTCACAGTCTTCTGACCTGCCATAATTTTTCCTTCTCTCTCAGCACAAAGGTTCTCTAGTGAGTGTGTAGTAATAGTCTATTTTCAGGCATTACAACACTTGCATTCAAGCCTCCAGAAATCCTTACCTCGGAAATCCCTACTTTCTTTTTTCTTTTCTTTTTAATAAATTTAATAAATTGCCTGTTAAGATTTGCCCTTCCATGAAGTGATGAAGATAAAAATATAAGCACTTTAATGTTTCCATTTCACAGTTTTTGTGTTTGAGCATACATTGAATTTACAGTAATAAAAATTTTTGTATCCAGGTATTTCAAAGTTAGCTATGAACCATCATATTTAAGTTAAAATTTTATGCAGCTACAAAAGGGCTGCAACCTTGAGAGAAAAAGAAGGAGATAACTTATCGATTATTCTCTCTAGATTTCTTTCAGTAATTCACAGAATAATTACAGTTGCCTTGTAGCAAACTTCTTCTTTACAGGAGCATTATGTGAAAAATCATATGTAAATAAACAAACAAACCAGCACAAATCAAAATAGAAATTATCTTAAACAGAAATCTCGGGGTGGTCTTATTTTCAATGTATTTATGGAAATCCTGTCTCTATTATGCATGTGTGCTTTTTCCACCAAATAATTAATTTAAAAGGATTACATACATGAGTGTAAGAACCTCTTTTTGTTGCCTTGGTTAAAGACTGCACAATACTCCTGAGGTCAATACAACTTATAAGCAGACATAATAACTACAATGCTCCTGGCTGCTAACAGACTTGTGAAATCGGTTTCTGGTGTTATGGTAACCTTTTGCTACTTATGATAGTTGCTTCCAAAGTAGAATTGTGATTCACAAACTGGGGTTTAAGTCTTGCAAGATCAGAAGAATGGTAACTAGTGAGGCTCCACAGGGCTCCGTCTTAAGTCCTGTGTTCTTCAACACTTTCACAAATAACTGGGACAAAGGATTTGAAGGTACACCAAGTTTGCAGATGATACAGAATGGGGAGGAACTGTTGACTCCCTCGAGGGTGGTGAGGCCCTGCAGAGAGACCTCAACAAATTGGAGAGATGGGCAATCGCCAGCTTGGTGGTGTTTAATAAGGAACAAGTACTGGATTCTGCACCTGGGTCAGGGCAACCCTGGATGTACAGATGGACTGGGGAATGAGAGGCTGGAGAGTAGCCCTGTGGAAAGGGGCCCAGATATCCTGGTCAGTGGCAAGCTGGATCTGAGTCAGCAGTGCCCTGGCAGCCAGGAGGGTCAACCATGTCCTGGTTGACCCTCCTGGCTGCCAGGGCTGCCATCAGTCCCAAAATCACCAGCTGGGAAAGGGAGGGGATTGTCCTGCACTGCCCTGGGGTGGGGTGGCCTCACCTGGAGTCCTGAGGGTAGTTTTGGGTGTTGGAATGTGCAAAGGTTATAAAGCTATTACAGAGTGTCCAAAGGAGGGTCATGAAGGTAATGGTCTAGAGAGGAAGGCACAGGAGGAGCAGCTGAAGTCACTTGCTCTGTTCATCCTAGAGGAGTCTGGGAGGAGACCTCACTGGGGCATTCAACATCTTCACAAGGGGTAGAGAAGGGATCTCTCCTCCCAGGTGACCAGTGAGAGAACCCAAGAGAAAGGCCTGAAGTTGTGCCAGGGGAAACTTACAGTAGACAAAAAAAAAGTTTTTCACCCAGAGGGTGTTTGGGCACTGGAAAGTAATTTAGGGGTTTATTTAAGTAATTTAAAAGCATTAGAAAAGCTGGGAGGAATTTCAAAAAACTGTGAAGTGTTTTGGGGGTTGGCTTCCAAACAGGATTCATACGTATAATTTTAAGAACAAACAAACAAACCAACCAACCACATCCACCCCTGCCTGACACTGTTGTGCACACGACATGGACTCTGAGTTTTCAGAAGGCTGAGAAAATGACTCTGATTTATTGTCAGGATGTTCTCTCTTTCATACCATTTTACAGAGACCAATTCAATTGGTGAAACAAGGGCAAACTTTTTCAACCACATTGGTCAAGACAGAGGAACATCAAGAAGAAGTCCTCCTAGCAGAAAAGAATGAAAACGTCTTATTTACAGAAAGTTGGCTTCGGAAAGGAATTTCAGAAATCCAAAACATCCCAGGCATGAAACCAGGCTACGCCTGCCATTACCTTTTCTGCCATATACTCCTAAGGAAGAGGAGCAGGAAAATTACATTGTAGGAAAATTAGATTGCAAGCAGGCACAGAGAGTACAATCTGTCTAGGTCTAGGATGTCAAAATATAGAAGCAGATGCTAAAACCTTCTGAGAACAACACCTCCCAAGATAAGATTCTCTGGGAGCTTCTGTATAAAAATAAATGAGACAAGTTAGAGATTCTGTCTTGATAATTCCCAAGATAGCAAGTAAATAGTCCATGCTAACTTTCCATGAAGATGGATGTTTGAATAATCACTTACAAACAAAGTTTGTAAGAAATCTTTATGATAGATTGATAAATTAATAACATATTTTTTGTAATGTCTTCTGTCCATGTCTGGACTATTCTTCAACACATTGTCCTTTTTTTTCAAGCAGCCAAAGAATAGCTGAAAATAGATGTCTCACACTGCCCTATTATCCTACCTAGTTAGAGCCTGTCTATTACTATTACGATGGCATAAACTTAAAACCTTGGCAGATGTATGTATATATATTAAATAGAATAAAAAATGGATGAAATATTTTTGAAAAGATAGTCTTTGTAGCAACTTTTTCTAAGCAGTGCTGACTCCCTTCAGTCTTTGTCTTTGAAGGGGAGCCGCGGCCTTTGACAGAAAGGCAAAGTACTGCTGGCAGAATCTAGGAGCAAACTTGCCCTTTATCTGGAAGTAGCCGCTGAGGCACCAACATTTCAGAGAAACTGTATCTCTCAGTAACCTCTCAAGGTTTCAGCACCTTGCTCCCATAAGAGGAATTCTGTTAAACATTAGTAAAATGCATATCCTTAAAATTTTGCAAAATGCATATCCTTAAAATTAAAGATATATCCAACAGGCAAATATAAAGGGAAGGTGAGAGGCACCTTGGAAGGTTCTATTAATGCTATTGTTAGAATAGTTTCTGCATTTTGCACGTTAATAAGAGTGCTAAATGCTAAAGAGTTGGCCTGTACTGAATGAAATGCATCAGTATGCCAGGGAAATGCATGTGATATGTATTATGAGATCAGCTAGCCTAAGTAGGAAAAAAGAATGCATTTCTCTTTGGATTCCATGGTGTCCCATGGCTGAGGGATTGTAGAAAACAAAATGAGTTGAATCATGAAGTGCATAAAGCAATCTTTGTATATTTCCTGTGCACCTTTTAACCTTTCCTACCAGTTTGTTTCCAAGAGAGGTAGAGATTGTTTGAGCACATTGAGAAATCTCAGCCAACACTGAAACAGCAATGGCTTCAAAAGTGCAGGGAGGAAGAAAAAAGAATAATATACACCCTTCCTGAGTGTACTGAGTGAGCTATACACAGCAAGTGTGACTCTTACAGGACAAGGTGACTTTTAAAGATTAATGAACTCAGATTCACGTTACCACGAAGAGAGAAAAAAGCCTGTTATCTATATGCACAGAAGGGGAGTATGAGGCACAGACGGGATAAGACAGCCTGTAGTCGCATAGGAAAGCTGTGGTAGAATAAGAAATAAGATACAAAATTTGCCAGTCATTTCCCATGATCTACTTACTTACCTCATTTCCCCCATAATGGGGGCTGGAAATGAGTTTAGTTCCACATCTCAATACTCATAGAACCTCACATGGGGGAAGAGAGGTGAAGTGTTCAGGACTGTCATGCTTCCCTTAATAGCACAGTCTCTGAGACAAATCCTAAAATGCTGGAGTGTCTTAAAATGTCTGAGATGATTTGACTTCATTAGGATTAAATGTTCTGAAGACTTCATGATGCAACATGTGTGAAATAATTTGGAGATGAAAAGAGAACAGCTTCCAGCTTGAAGAGATTTATTTTGAGACTTCAGACAATTTTATATTACTTTTTGACACACAACTTGTGTGTCAGCATGAAAGGCTTCAGACTGTAAAAAAATCAAGTCCCAATTAGTAAGTAGATGGAAAATTATAAACCCATCCTCCTTCCTCTTTTGCACTGTATTTGATTTGACAGCATTTTAAAGTCATTACTGGATTTTTTTTTTTTTACAGTATCAGTATCAGTATTTCCCAGATTTTGATTCACAAGCAATGTGTTACTCACAAGCTCTGAAAGTAGCTTTTGTGGACAACTGTATCATCTGCCCTTGCAGCTCACACTGACTGGAACTGCAATTAGTGTGTTGCCATTATCATGTTACTTGCTCCACAGCTTGCCAAGGATCAAGCAAAAGTTGAAGGCAACTTATTCATAAGAGTAGAACTCTGAAAAATTAACTCTAATCTGGACTTGGAGCCAGTAATTGTGGAGTTGGATTTTGGCTGGCTGCCAGATGACAACCAGCTGCTCTTTCCGTCCCTCCTCAACAGTAGAGAAAGTAAGATGTCAAAGCTCAAGAGACAAGATTAGAGACAAGGACATTATTCATCAGTCACTATCATGGGCAAAAAACTCACTGCACCAGCGCTTGGGTGTGAACCAGTGCAATAATGGACTGCTTGGTGGAGAACCTTTTTGTTTCTCTGTTAGAAGTCTGTACAGTGTGTGGAAATAATGTATGAAACTGTCATAAATGCCCATTTAGAATAGACTAGAATAGAACAGAATGGAACAGAACAAGATAGAATAGTGTATTTTGATTGGAAGACATGTAGATCCAATCCAATTTTATGACCACCTCAGGGCTCTTCAGAAGTTAAGGTGTGTTACAAAGGGCATTGTGTTGGGCACTGGCAGACTTGGAGCATTGACCACTTCTTTAAAAAGCCTGTTCCAGGGCCTGAGCCACTGTCTCAGTAAAGAATTGCATCCTAATGTCAAATTTGAACCCCTCCTAGTGCAGCTTTGTGCCATTTATGGGCATCCTGTCACTGGATCCTAGGAAGAAGAGTTCAGCACCTCCCTCTCCTCTTCCCCTCCCTAGGAAGCTGCAGAGAGCAGTGAGGTCACCCCTCAGTCTCCTTTTCTCCAAACTAGACAGACCCAGTCTCTTCAGCTGTTCTTCACTGGACAGGCCATACAGCCCTTCCTCTAGCTCTCTTTTCATCACTGTGTGCATCCAGGAGGTGCAGATCCTTCCTAAATTTTAGGGCCAGAGCAGCACACTGTGCAATTCCCACTGTTGGCTGTTGGGCTGTGCTGATGGGGTTTGCTCTCCTGTTGCCTGAGATGGAGCCTGCTGTCCACCAGCACCCCCAGACCCTTTCTGCAGAGCTGCTCTCCAGCCAATCCTCTCCCAATTCAGGTTGTGCCTGGTGCTACTCTTTCCCAGATTCAGGATTTGACAGTTGTTAAATGGCACACCAGTGATGATTAGCCAATGTTCAATTTATCTAGGTACTTCTACAAAGCCTTTAGTCCCTCAAGAGAGTCAAAAGAAATTCCCAGCAAATGTGCTTGTAGTGCATCCAGCCTCTGCATTCAGGTAACTGATAAATGTATGGAATAGTACTGTCTCTAGTACTGAACCCTAAGGAGCACTGCTGGTTACTGCTCTTCAGTCAGATATTGCCCAATTGCTACAACACCTGAGTCCTGCCTTTCAGCTAGTTCTTCACCCAGTTCATTACATAACAGCTCATCTCACGCTTGGATCACTTCTGGAGAAGTTAGATGCTGTGAATAACACAATAAAAGCCTTTACACAGCAAAAGGTATCCTATGGCTGTATGTACACGTTAATGAATATTTCTTCAGTGTCTTTGGTACTCATATCCTTCCAGACACAGGGAAAATTTGCACATCAAGAAAGTTTCAGCTGAGTACCTTACTGTTTCTCAGTCCTCACAGTGTCTTGCTCTGGTGGCAAGTTCTTCTTTTTAAGTAATTTGTGCAGCTGCTGATTCAGAGTCTGCTGTATCTTGACAGCTGTGCATGTTCAGTGGGGTGGCTGAGGCAGAAAGAAGAAGGCGCCTCTTTGCTCTGCCTGAGGTTGCTCTCTGTCTGAAGGGAAAAGATCATACTCTCCCTGTGGCTCTCTGCAGCATGGACTGGCACAGAAGATGATGACAGGCTACAGGGCAAGGCCAGGAAAAGAGAGGTGACAAAGGACAGATTGAAACTCTGACTCCCGTACAGATTTGGAGAGTCCTGAAAGTCCATGGCAAGTCAGGAGGCCAATAAAAGTTTTTTATCTCAATATGAGCCTAAATGAGATGAATGCCTTGCCAGGACAGTGAACAAGGCAAGACATATTCCTGTATGAAAACTCTAGCTACGGTCTCTCTGCATTTCCTCTGTATTTTCCTAAAACTTTGCCCTATCTTAGTTTGTGCTTAAATGAAAGACAACCTTAAACGTTCAAAACAACTTTGTTGTACAGGTGAAACCACTCCAAAATTCTCATCAAACCATTTTCATTGTACTTGTATAAGTTATAAATGAGCTACTTCTGTCATCTTGCTGATGTCACAGTGATTTCAAAAAAGGCAATCATGTTCTTTGCATAACATGTATTTATTATTTGTAGTCTATTTCCTGAGTATTTTGTGAAACGTTTTGAAGAGACTCATTACTGTGATGGGGACATCATTAGTGAACATACCAGTTGCACATAACTGAATAGGATGATCTCATTTCATTTATAGCTTCACAGATGATAGAAATTAATACCATGGGCCAGAGGTTAACACCAAATTATTTTCTGCTACATTCAATAACTCACAGAGAATTAAAGTAGGGATCTCTAGACCAGAACTTAAAAAACCCAACCCATCACCTTTCTACTACATTAAGCTTTCTCCTTGTATTACAGCTTTTAAAAAGCTCAATCTCTCTCTTGAAAACAAACAAAAGGTGGAAGAAGAGCAAGAACCCAAAAGTTGAATCCCATTCCAAATCCCATTGACCATAGGTGCTTGGTATGTCTATTGCAGTGCATAGAGCACAGCAATTTTTTTTTTTTTTTTCCCCTCTTCTGAGGTGCCATTACTGTATTTCTTCCTTGCTTATGTGAACCATCTGTGATGCTTGGGTCTGCTGCACTCTTTTGCCACAGTAACTCCAGGAGGACATCACAGAGGATACTGGAGTACCAAAATGGAGTGCTAAATGTGACTCAAACTTTGCAATTGCAGAGGGTTCCTAGCCAAGATGTGCTTGAGTGGGCTATCCAGCAAGGTTTGCCTCCTGCTATGAAAGGAGTCCAAAGTCCAAAATACTGCTTTTTTTTTTCCTTTATCAGTTTGGAAGTATTACTTTATCTACAACACAATCTGGGACTTGGTTTCCTCTCCATACAGAAGTTTGATACAATCACCAGAAATATGAGTATGTCACATAGGATGCAAACATTTAGTCAAGGAAGTGATTTCAGCTGAACAATTTGACATAGTTTATTTATTTATTAGTCTCATCTGAGCTTTATAGAGATTTGGCTTCTAATGTTGTTGTTCATTTTGTTTTGTTTTGTTTTGTTTGACAAATGTAGAGGGCTTTTCTTAAAGTAAAATTATTTTGAACAGTTTTGTTTGCTTCTTGGCCTCTTCCTTTGCATTCTTCTATCATGCTCTCCTACCTCCCAAAGTTACTTGTCTTGGGACAAGGAGCAATTATATATTTAACTGCCTTTTATATTCTTAAGGGATATTACTATTGTAATAAAAACAAACAAATTAACTAGCTAAAATTATAAATAATTTAATTTAAATAAAATTAAACCAGCTTTTTTTTTTTTTTTTTCCTAAAGGATATGGGATGGATTCATCTGTCCACAATACCATTCTTCACAGCTATCCTTTCTTTACAGCCACTCTCTCCAAGAGTGTTCCAAATAGAAAGCAGAAATTCATACATTTCCTAGGCTGCCATTTGCAGTTTCTTTGTCTGGATTTCACATACCTGTTATCTAAGCAATGCTGTCAGTGACGTCATGCTGCTGCAGGCATATGATGCATGTGTAGTACAGTAGTTGACCCAACAGTTTTATTTCATGGGGTCCCTCCATTGTGCTGAGAAATTTAGAGATAAGTCATCAAAATGTTACAAGATTACAGGAAAATCTTCAGCTCTTTTACACTCCACCTGGAAGTTGTGGGTGTAATATCCTATGGCACCTGCAGGAGATGCTGTTGCCTGTGCAGCCAGCGCTTAAGTCAAGGGCACATTTGTGCTCCGAAGTGTCAGATGTGCTAGGTACTGAATAAAAATGTATTTTCTACCTTTGGAAGGCAGTGTTCAGCGAGTTACACTGATACTTCCTCCAGTTAAGCTATGAAAGTCAAACAGTCACACAAATAAATGACAAAGATTTCTGCTATTATTTAAAAATAGGACTTAAGGAGACCTATATTGTTTCCTTATTTACTGTCATTGATTTACATTTAATTTTTCACGTGTAACCTGTGCTTGCACTTTAAGTGTATATTCACTGACATTTTGTTTCCATACTTTATTGAAAAGCATATTCACCATGAAAAATGCTTTATCACCATATCTGCCTTAAATGAGTGTTAACTTCTCTTAAAAAAATTCTTCAAAGAATGATGGGGTTTTGTATTGGGTAAAGTATCTTTCAAGAGAATTTTTTAGATTTCATTAGGACTGCTGTAGTTTAACTCCAGCCAGCAATGAAGTGGGATGGGAAGAGGGAATTGAGACAGTAAAAGTGAGGCAAGACATGGGTTGAGATACAGACAGTCTAATAGGGAGAGCAAAAGCTGTACACACAAGCCGAGCAAACCAAGGAATTAATTCACCTCTTCCCATGGCTGGGCAGATGTTCAGCCATGCCCAAGGGAGCAGGGCTGCATCACAGCAGTGACTTGAGAAAAAGACCATCAATCTGAAAATTCTTACCTTCCTTCCTCCCCCTCGGCTTTACATGCAGAACATGAAGTGACATGGCCTGGAATATCCCTTTAGTCATTGGGGTCAGCTGTCCCAGCTGTGTCCCCTCTCAACTCCTTGTGCACCCCCAGCCTTCTCACTGGTGGGATGAGAAACAGAAAAGGGCTTGGTTTAGTGCAAGCCCTGCCCAGAAATAACAAAAATATCTGCAAGTTATCAATACTGTTTCCATCAAAACCCCAAAACTCAGGCTCACACTAGCTACTCTGAGGAAAATTAGCTCTACGACAGCCTAAACTAGCAAAGTGCCTTTATTTTTTTACTTTTACTGTTTTAGTTTAAAGTGTTTCAAATCATTAGAATAATAGTTGCTTTAAGTTTAGTTGTCTTTTTAGAAGATTAAACTTGGGGTTTTCTTGCTGGCACTTCATTTTTAATGTAATGAATATAAAAAATTAAATTATGATCATTCCCCCTACAGGCAATTACTAATTTTTAGCTTCAGCTCTGCATTTCTGCATATATCTGATGGGTGTTACCACACGCAAAACAAGAGACTTTGATATTTAAAAGGAAAAAGCCTTTGTATAATTTGAAACTCTCAGACACCTTCATTAATGTCTGCATAGGAATACTTAGGAAGAACCAGAATTTTAAATGGTCAGCTTTGAACTATAAGAGAGATCCTATGCTTTGTCTGGGATTGAATCCTGACCCTGCTGCACTGGATAAAAAATCTGTTAGTAATTAACTTAAAAATGTATTTCTTTTCTTGGAGTTTGTTGCTTGAAATCTAACAAATTCATATTGAACAAATGCTGCTTATCATTTTAGAGAGACAACAATTTGTACTTGTAAACTTACACATAAATACAGGTTCTATACTTACTTAAAATTCAATAAAAGCAACTGCTTCAGATATGGTGAGATCAAGGTTAAAGCCATATTGCACTGTATGAGACATTTGGAAGAGCCATTTGTTGTTGGAAAAATGTGAGAGAACATAAAAAGTACAAGTTCTAGGTTATAATAATATTGAGGTTTATTCCCTGGCGATAACCATACTTGAAGTTATAATACAAAACTGAGTGAGTTTGCATATTGAGTAAGACTATCTTTAAGAGATGATGAGTAAAAAAGATGTATCAGTGGGAGAGTTTAGGCAATTTGAATTGCAGGATCAAGATACATTTCTTATCTGAGTCAATTCCTTGTATGGAAATTTATCGTTATATCTTTTACCTTAGAGAAATACAACATTATAACATTATGTAACCCAGCAACCTCAAGTGTTCAAAAAGAAAGCCATACAACTGTTGATCTGTGGGGACGTATTGTTTTCTCCTTTTTTTTCCTTCCAGAAAGGGAAGGATAGCATTTTATATGAGTACAAAAGGAACTTCTACTGTTCACACAGTCATTACCCTCTGGAAAGAACACCAGCCCCATACTTGTATTCAAGCTACTGTATTGCCATTTTCCACTTCACTTAATATGGAAGATTAATAAGGAGAGGAGCTGTAAGTACTGCTGCATAACCACAATAATACAAAAATAACTGTCCCCCAAGTGTGCAGAACTCCATGGGTATGAAATGGCTGAAGCAATACAAGAGTGACTTATGAAGTTTAAACATGGAAGATATAACCTAAATATTATGCCATGTTGTTTCTCTCAGAGGTCACCTCCATGCTGATGTCCTGAAGTGGAAGTGCAGCTCCACATCAACAGAAGGCAGTGGAGCTCAGCAAAAGCTGCAAGCAGCAACAGGTGCTGCTGCAACACCACAGTGAAACCTTTCCCCAAAATGCTCAGCCGCAAAGGAATCATGATACGCTCTACAGGTATTGTGTGTGAGTCTAGTATGTGCATTTCACAAAGACTACAATGTCCTTGTTAACAAATTCTCATTGATGGTTAAAATACTGTACAGTTAATATGACAGGTGTACTCCAGCTGCCTTTACAGACTTGAGAAAAGCAATTGACATAGTAACTGATATGAGCATTCCCTCTGCCTTAACTTATTAGTACTCAGGAAATATTTCTAAAATTTCCATGTTATGCCACCAATTAAAATCCAGTTACACAAACCCACCTCCTTTGTTAAGGGGTCTCTCTCTCCATCATTCGGGTAGATACTACCAGCTTTTCTTCATTTCTTCATTTACTTTTAATTTTCTTAATGCTTTTTCAGAAATGAAAAATCCTGTCTTGATCTATTCACCCTACTCTGCATTTAATAAACAGAAGGTTATATACTGACCTCTGTTTCTCCACATCAATAATTCTATTGGTTAATGGCTCTAAGTGGTGGCAGTTCTGGGCTACTGTAAGCTTTTGGGCACTATTTGCTGTGTGCTGACTTGTCAGCGTCAGTGCTCCTTTGCATTAGACTGAAGCATCAAGTAACAATTTAGATTCTGTTCTCATACTATCCCCTAAGGGCTGTTCCCTTGGAGAGGTGGAAGAATTGATTTTTCTGTGTCCAGTAGTCTTCATTTTATACTTGGGTTGCTTAAGTACCATTCTGTACCTATGTTTCCATTGGAACAAGAATTGTTAAAAATGAAAGAGCTTTTGTTTTTCTGATAGTGTTTTGATTTGAAGTTTATTCTGTTTTCACTGCATATTCCAGCAATAGGTCTTAAAGCAAAGCAGTACAAATTCAATTAAAGGACAATTTGAGAAACTAACTTGAGTTCAGCTATGTGACGAATACCCAGAATTTCTTATTAAGCTGTGATGAGCTCTAGTCAGAATTAGCTTGAATACAGTATTTTTTAAATATCAAAATTATTTAACAAAGCTGGGTTCTGTTAGGCTGAGTAAGGCTATGTATGTAAAGTTATGTGGAAGGGAGAAACAGGTGCATTCTGAGCAGGGACTCTTTTCTGATCCTGGACATGACAAGACAGTTGTATCTTCTTCAAAGAAGGAGTCTCTAGCTTTCTTCAGTAGTGTGAAAGTATTTCAGTAGTGGGAAATAATTTTAATGCATTTAATTTTCAGCCAGTTTCAGAATTGACACAATTATTTCCACAAAATTTATTTTCATTCTTTTTCTAAATTTAAGCTCATAGGAAGATTGCCCATGTAGATTTACAAACCTTGTTCAAGTACATTTATTAACTCAGTTTTCCTATTTAAAGATAAACTTTAAAGCAGTAGGCAGAAAGCCCTATATATTTTTATACACCTAAACCAGGATATTTTTTTCTCACTGTGCTTTGCTTTGATTTTCAGTTAAATCTCTTCCAACATTTGTGTTGAAGTTATTCCTGCATGCATCTGTCCCCAAGAAGAAAGGAAGCAAACTAGCTTATCTTCCTCATTTTTAAAACTCAAAATGAAAAATTATTCAGCAATAACAGCTAAGCAAAAATGCATTCCAATTCTTTATTTTAGTCTTTGTTTAGACCCTAGTTTTTGTCTAGAGTTGCTTTGATAGGTATTCATAGCCTTTCCCCCCCCCT
>VZUI01049485.1:0-54787 GCA_013401135.1 Cettia cetti
GGTTACCTTGTAATTGATTTTTTTTTTTTTTTTTTTTTTTTGCCTGCAGCTAAAGAAAAATTAGCCTCCCTGCTATCTTGTGCAGTGTGTTTGAGAACGTACTGGGGTGTGTAGTAGCTGAAGGGATAGCATGACAGCTCCTTGGCCCAGCCTTTCCCACTGCCTCTCTTCTGAGACTGGCTTTTTTTGTCCCTTTCCCCAGCCTTTAAACTCCAGGCGCTGCCAGGGAAATCTAAAGCTTTGATAGCTTGGAGGAGCCAGAACAGGATTCCTGGCAGAGTGATGCAGCCCTGATCCCGAGCCAGGAGCCGTGGGAGAGCCCTTCTCTGAGGGAGACCCAGGCTCGTGGGGTGCCAGTTTATCACCCTGTCCTATCACCCTCTGCCACTGCCTCTGTGCCAGCCAGAGCTGCTGCAGGGTGGCAGAGCCCGGCAGGGTGGGGCAGGGCAGGGACCCCAATGCTGGTCCCTGAGCTGTTGGAGGGCTCATCCTCCCTTGGTGTCCTTTGTACCCCCAGCCCAGGCTCTCCTCCCTGGTGGTGCAGAGCTCCTGATGCAGCAAGACATGAGAGTGTGATTTATGATGTGCATTAGTATCACTTTTTCTCCTCTTTTCCATAAGGAGCCATTTCTGTGGCAGTGCCTGTGTGCTGCCCTTCCTTCTTCCCATCAGCACCCAGGTTTTGGGGGGGTCTTTTCCAGGGAGAAGAGACCTTCAGCTCACCCATCCCTCCTACATTCTGGGGTTGTGAGGTCCCTGCACATCTCCTCTCAGGGGCTGTGACTCCAGGGCTTGTGGGTGATGACTGCACCCCACGGCTCGGAGTGGGATCCCTGCTCAGGGCAGTTTGGGACACCCCGAAAGCCTGGCCAAGCCCCTGGTGTGGTCTCCCCCAGCAGCACAGGAGAGCTGGGGTGTCAGTCTCCACTAACAGTGTCCCTAGTGTGGATCCCACTCCTGGCCTCACAGGGGCTGAGATTAGCTGTGGCTGCATCAGCACCAATCTCCAGCACCCCCTGAAAATCTGCGAAAAACCTACATTTCAACAAAGATCTACCTCATGCCGCAGCCTCTTTTACCCACTGCCGAGCCCCAGAGCAATTCATCCTCCTAACCACTCCAAGAAACCATAAAACCAATAGGTCACTTTTTTTTTTTTTTTTTCCCCTGCTCAGCAGTAATTAATGGTTTCATTAACACTCACGACATCCAATTCCCATTGCTTTGCACGAGCAGCCTCCGCTGCCGGGGCTTCGCTGCGAACTCTCCGGTAAGTGGGGGTAGAAAGGGTTAGCCGGGAGCTGCTGGATGGATGCCGCCCATCTGGCCCGGATTTCTTCCGAAGCTGCAAAGTTCTCCTCCTCCCGAGCAGCAGCGGCGAATCCAACCCGTTCCACAGCCTGCTCTGCTTCCAACCCGTTCCACAGCCTGCTCTGCTTCCAACCCGTTCCACAGCCTGCTCTGCTTCCAACCCGTTCCACAGCCTGCTCTGCTTCCAACCCGTTCCACAGCCTGCTCTGCTTCCAACCCGTTCCACAGCCTGCTCTGCTTCCAACCCGTTCCACAGCCTGCTCTGCTTCCAACCCGTTCCACAGCCTGCTCTGCCTCTGCACGGGCTTGCTGACCGTGCGGCGGCTCTTGGAGCCCAGGCAGAACCCGGGCGCCATCAGCCCTCGGTATTTACCCCGAACGATTTTCCAGTGTTTTAACACCAATCCCTGAGAAATTTTAGCTGTCCCAAGGAGAATAGCTGCTTGTAACCGGTTGCTAATTACAAGTATGAATGTCAATTAATTCATTTAGCTAATTATCCACTCTCTGAGCATCACGCACCAAAGAACTGTAAAAGACGGGCATATGGTGATGGATCAGAAGGAGGGAGCTGCTGCCGGCTGCGCTCGCTGGGCGGCCAGGGCGAGGGGACGCAGGCAGCCTGAGAGCTCGGGAATTACAACATTATGCTAATTGGGCCTGGAAAACATCAACCTCTCCTTGCAACTTTTGCTTGGAGGCTCGAGCGTGTGTCAAGCATCTGAAGTGTTTCTGATTGTGCTGTTCCCTCTGACGAGTGGGAAGAAGAGTTTTCCCTGCATGGAACAAACCTTCTGATCCTAATCTCTGGCTGCAGAAACAAACAGTCCTAAGGAGGGAGGGAGAGATCCCTGAAGATCTTCCTGGCCAGGGGCCTGCGTGCTAAAGGTGGGGAGATGTTCTGGAGGATGCTCGCTGCAGGGCACCTGGGCTGCTGTGAGTGGGTAGAAAACCATCCCGGTGAGAAATATTTGCTGTCCCAAAAGGGAATGCTTTGGAGGAAATGTTCTTTTCTGAAATGATGGAGTTTAATCACACCTGGGTGTGCAAAGCCACTTGCAAGACATGGAAGGGGCCATGCAGGGCGGAAGGGCCGCTCTGATCCTGCTCTTGGAGTGAAGAATGCAGATTTTATCCAAGTAGCTGAGCAGTGAATGCTCAGTGGGGTTAAAGTCCTCAGGCAACAATCTTCTTCCAGAGAGAATCTCCATCACCATAATCGGATCAATCACCTGGTGCAATGCTGCTTCCTCCATCCCCCAAAGGCTCCAAACTCCCTCAGGGGGTCATCACCCTGAGCTGGGCCCCACCTCCACCCCAGCCCTTGCAGAGGTATCCAGGTGTCCCACCTCCCCTCTGCCTGGGTCTAGGGTTTTGATGAACATTTTTCACAACCAACCTAAAATTTAGGTGGCTGAGGGAGGGGCTTTTGTCTTGTTTCAGTGCTTTGTTATTCTTGTTTACAAAAAAAAAAAGAGTGGGGCCTTATTTCCTGCTGAAATTGCTTTATTATTTCTCTGCGGGCTTTCCAGTGGCAATACTTGTGCTGCCGGTGCCTGCCAAGAGCTTTGATCAAACTCTTGTAGGTTGATTACCAAGATTCACTTGTAAAAGTGTGTAAATCAAATACAAATAGAACAACATCTCCACTAAACCCAACAGTCATTAATGCGGTGACATGGCAATTTGCATTTTATTTCCTTGTTTAAAAAGAAAAAAAAAAAAAAAAGGTTTTGTGACAAGCCCTGTCAGAGGTACTTCAAAGGCAGCAGGGCCAGAGGAGCAGCTGTGTGGATCTGGAAAAGTTTGCCGAGGCTTTTCCAGACAGTGAACTTGGTGTCGGCACCTGCGGCTCTGGGGAAAATACTGATATTTTCAGGTAACTTTAACTGAGCGCCCCTCGCTGAGCTGATGGAGGGAGAAGAGGATGGTGCTGGGGAGAGGAGCTCACCCCAGGAGCTGCTCCCCGGGGAGGGACGAAGGAAGCAGCAGCATCCCGCTCCGCAGAGCTGCTGGCAGCGCGCCGGTGCCTCCCGCCGCTCTCCCCGGCTCTGCAGCCAGCCCGACACATTCCCTCCTGCCTTCAGAGCCAACCTCCCGAGCGCCGGCCATTTTCCAGGCGAGCGCGGATCTGCCAAGCGCTACCTTAAGAAAAGTTATGCGTGACCATATTTAAGGAAGCGGGAGGGGGTGTGCGCTGGCCCCGTCCCAGGGCTCCGCGCCAGCCCGGCCTCGACGCCCGCGCCCGCAGGTGTCCGGACGCTTCTCCTCCGAGCCAGCCGTCGCCTCGACACCTCCCGCAAATGCTCAGCTTCTTCTGGCTGAGGTGAGGGCTGGGGGGAGCTGGGCACGATGGGGACAAGGGGGGGAACCCCAGGGCTGGGTGAGCGGCAGCTGCTGTAGAGGCTTCCACTCCCGGCGGCGGAGCGGCGGCTTGTCCCGGCTTGCATCGGCGCTGGGCGGTTCTTCCAGGGCGAAGATGTGGGGTGAAAGCCCCTTGTGACCCCCTGCTCACCCGGGTGATGCTTTCTCGCCTTTGGAGTTTGCAGCCAGCTGTGCTGCTGCTCCATCGCGGTAGGCACTGGCGACTTGTCCATGGGGACGTGGCATCCTCCGGCTGCGGCGAGAGCTGGGAACATCAACCCCCCCTCAGACCTTCCTGGGTGTGACAGGACGAGTGCTGGGGGCTTTGGCTTGAATCAGCTTCTTTTCACTTAAAAGCAGGGGCAGATGTTTGGAAAGCATGGGCGCAGGGCTGCTGGGATTGGTGGTGTGGGGAGGGCAGAGCCATGTGCTGGGGCTGGCGGGGTGCACTGTGGGTGGCACCATGCCATGGTGGTCTCCACACCAGCAGCCTCAAACGGGGTCTTGGCCGTGCTGTCTTCCACGGTGGGGACCACCACATCACCATGCTGTTCACCTGTGTTTTCCACCCCAGTGGTCTCAGCCATGGTGACTCCCATGCTGGAGACCACACAGTTAAGACCACCAGGATGTAGACTTTTGCACCAGCTTGGTCTCCACTGGGGCGCTTTCCAGTTTGGTGGGCTGAACTGTGGTGGTCTGAAACTTGGTTGTATTGATGTTGTGGCAGTCTCCTCCCTGGGAACACCGTGGGTGGCAGGGCAAAGGTGCCTGGGCTGGGCCCTGCTCTTGGGTGTCCCCAGGCGTGTGAATTTTGGGCCTGGCAGTGTTTACAGCTGTACTGGGGTGACATGTGGCTTTGTTCTCCCCCTGCACTGGAGCCAGACCTTTGTCCCCTGGGGCACTTCCTGGGGGACTTCGCCCCTGTGCCGGCACCAGCCTTCCTGGGAGCCTCATGGGAGCTGCAAAGAGCACTAAAGCAGGGGTATGGAAGGGGCTGTGGCACGGCCAGGGCTGGGGGTGATTCACCTGCTGGTGGAGAGGGATGTGGGGGTGCTGGAGGTGTCCCTGCTGGGCTTACCCTGAGTGATGCTTTCCCATGGGTGATGGCTGGAAAACCATCAACCCCTTGTAAGAGGAGACATCCTGTGTCCCACTCTTGCCTTTCACCCTTGGATTGCACTTTCCTGGCCCCGTGCCTTGCTTTGCTCCATGAACTCTAAGGAAACACGATTTGTGGTGCCAAAAATACCACGTGCAGTGTGTCCTGGCCTTTCTTCTGGGCTGGCCACCCTCCTGAGGTCCCACTGAGACCCACTGCAGGGAGCTGCTGTGTTTCCTCACCGTGTCGTGACCTGGCAGTTCAGTCCCTCTTGTCCCAGCAGGGCCACATCCTCAGCAGCAGCTCTCATCCTGGGGACCCTGCTCCATCCTGGTGGGAACAGAGTGATGGGGCTGAGCTGTGCTGGACATCTCCAATGCTGCTTGCACCAGGGCTTTGCTGCTGCTGGCAGTGGGACTGGCAGGCTGGGTCTCAGGGGATGGACAGCCCTCACTGCCCTGTGGAGATGACAGAATTTCCCAAAGTAGGTCAGGTTAATTTTTTTAACGCGTGCAGATTTGCTTGTTACCATGGATATTGCTCAATTATACACCAATAATCCGCCATGAGGACTTCATTGTCGCCGCTTTCTTCCCCACCATCTCCCCCTTTTATTCTTCAAATACTTCCAGGGAGGGGTAAGGTTATACCGAGGGGCTGGGGTGGAGGTAGGAGACAGAGCCAGGTGAGAGAAAACGGGGATTAGGTATTTGAAGGTGGCAGTGAGGTGGTGAGAGAGCTCTGAGGGCAGGTGGGGGTGGCTCAAGGTGTGGGGCTGCCCTGCTCTGCCCAGACCCCTCCCCAAAGCCCAGCACTTGAGACCCCCACCCCAGTTTCACCCTTGTCTCTTCCTCTCCTCCACTGTCCTGGGGGTGGCTGAAGCAAACAGCCTGCTTTCAGCGGGCTCAGGGATTTGGGGGAACAACTGTTCTCCTGCATCTCTGCCCAGCATCACCCTAGGGAGCTGTGGCACCCATGAGGGCTTGCAGTGGAAGTTCATGCACAGTGGTGGTCCCCTAGTGATTTCTGAAGAGGCCAGCACTGAATTTCACAGCAGGAACCTTCCCTGGAGCTTGTGGGTGTTTTGGTGCTGTGGGACACCCCTCTGCCAGGGAGAGCTGTGGGGTGCTGTGGGGTCCTTCTCCCCAGTATTTGTTGGCGTGTTTTCCTCTCTGTGTCTTTGCTCTGTGGGCTTCTTACGCCTTCGGCAGCACAGGAAGTGAGCGTGGCAGGAGGCAAGAAAAATATTCTGCTGGAAGGGTTTTTTTCTAATGCAAACTTTTTTTTTTTTTTTTTTTTTTTTTTTTTTTTTTTTTTGGGTAGAAGTGGGTCACTCAAGGGGTGACAGAGTAAGAGCATCATTGCCTGGGTACTGCATCCCGTTGCCATGGTGACCCGAGGGCTGCATCAGTCAACACCTTTAAAAATGTGACAGTTGAGTGAGGCTGAAGATTTTAATGAGGACAGACACTTGCTCGCTTGGTTTCGATAACAAATACTCCATAAATACCCACGGGCTGCATGGTTCCGGGTCTCCGGAGCACGGCCGGGGCTCTCCCCTCCCCCGGGGCGGGAGCGTGGGCTGGGGCTGCCCGGGAGATAGCGGGGGGATGATGCAAAGCAGACAGCTCTGGGTATTTTTCCCCCCTCCTGCTAACGCAACCCAGGGGACAAGGTGACACGGTTGCCGAGCCAGCGGCAGGTTTGGGTTTCCAAGGAATGTCTCTCTGGTGCTGTTGGCTGGGAGTGTGGGGTGTAAGAGGACACCCCCGGCCACCGCCTTGTGCCTGCAATTGGGCAGCAACCCCGTCCTGTTAAACAGGAAAGGAACTCTCGTACCGGGCTCTTGCAAGGGCAGGTGAGCCATCAGGAAGCTCCCAAACCTCAATAACAAGCCTGGAGGGGTCATGGGGCTAGGGAAGAAGTCGTGGGGCTGGGGAAACAAAACCCGGTGCTGCTGGGGTGGGGGTGGAGGCTGCAAGAGGCTCAGAGGTGCTGTTTGTGTCTTGTTTGGCACTGACCACGTTGGGTGCACTCCCTGGGATGCCCCAGCTCCTGATGGTGCAGGAAAAAAAATAAATCTACAAATCTACAGCTTCCACTTTTTAACCCCGTGCCAAAATCAGTCAATCCCATACGTTAGGAAAAGAGTTTTACCTTCAGCAGCCTGGTTTTACCTGCATGGGAGAGGGATGTGTGCTGAGAAATTGGGGGTAGGCCAAGGGCCTGGCAGTGTTGTGTCTAAAAGCAAACTGTAAATATAAAGCTTCTTCCACTTGTTTTTGCTGCAGCTCCCACACTGCCTTTCCTTGCAATGCCACCACAATGTCCAGCTGGGACACTGTCACCGTGGCCAGGAGCCTGCAGGCACCCAAGGACACACGATGCCCTTGTGGAATGCCAGGGCTTCGAAGGCAGAGGGGCTGGAGCAGGGCTCAGCAGCATTGCTGGAGTCAGGTGCTTCCCATTTGCTGCCCCCAGTACCACCCATGGCAGCCTCAGCCCTGCCTGCTGCCAAAAATATGCTCCTGGCTGTCTTGTGACTGCAGCCGTGTCACCGCTCCGGCCAGGGGAGTGTCGAGGCACAGCTCTCTGTCACATGTAGCAACATGGGGAGCACTGACACAGCATCACTGACTGAGGGCTTGGCCACGGCCCTGCAACGTGTGCTTGGTCCAGCTCCCCAAAATAGCTGGGACTCTTTCATCCGGGCTGGTGAGCGTGGAACCTGACTCCCATGGAATGGCAGGCACCTGCCCCAGGTCTGCCCTTCTCTGTTTCAGCTCTGACAGCCCCTTGATAGGCGCTGGTGAGGGGTGAGGGGTGTGGGGAGGGATGTCAGCATGGGACGTGGGGACAGGGTGTGACAACCTGCCACAAACGCTGCCTTGTTCCTGCTGGGAAGCCAGCCACCCCCTTCTCTGCGAGTCCTGCTGTAACCAGAGCCACTCTTCTCCTTTCCAGGTGTCTCTTAAAAATGGTCAAGGGGAATATTATAGTCCCTGAAGACATCTTGAGCTTCTGTTGCAATGGCCTCCAGGTACCCCCCGTGCCGTGCAAATAACCCCATTGTGCCGCCGGCTACTAACCCAGGCTGTGCCAGGCAGATGCCAGCCTGTGCCAGGAGCTGCTCCCAGCCCTGGCTGCATCCTCTCCCAACACATTCCCTCCCCATCAGCATCCCCAACCTCCTGCTGGTTACTGCAGGGCCAGGGCTCTTCCCACAGCTAGCAGCTTCTTCCCTAAAATCCCAAACTGTCAAACACCAGGAGAATGACCGGTGGGATCTCAGGCCAGGCTGTCTGCTCGCTCTGCAGCAGGAGCCTTTGGAGCTCTTTGCATTGCTGGCTCATACCCCAGAGCCTGCTGCTTTCCCAAAATAGCTCTGTGGTACTCGTGTAGGCGCCGCTGCGTGCTGGGAAGCAGCCCAGGAGGTTCACCGAGGGGTTTGGAGGCTTCTGGAGGGGCTCTGGTGGCCGGGGGTGGGTCTGGCTGTGGGATGGGGGGACCTTTGCCATTGGCTGGGCTCGGTGAGCTCGCTGCTGTCTCTGCTGAGGCGAGGTTTGTGCCGTTCCCGGGATGTCGTGTACCAGTAGCTATGGAAACAGAGGTTAGACCCGCTGGAGAAAAATGCTATTCTGAGAGACAGTGAGCTCAGGGTAGTCGGGAAAGCTTAATTTTCAGCATAAACCCACCTTTAAAAGAATCCAGGCAAAGCAGAGGGCAGAGAAGCTGCTGCAGTGGGACTCTCACAACAAGTGCTGAGAGCAGGAGCTGCAGCGGGAGCAGAAAGCGGAAGGAAGGGCTGTGACGAAGCCCAGACAGCTCCTCGTGTCTCCTCAGTTACTCATCAGGCTAACTGAGTTCACCCCTTGTGTAACACGACTCACTTGACATCTCTCATCAGCTATTTCCCCTGCCAGCACCGCCTCAGCCTCCTCTCTCTCCTGCCCTGCTCCCCACCGGGGTGCCGGGGGAGCTGCTCTGTGCCCAGCAAATGGACATGCCAGCAAGGAACAGGTTTTACTGCCCCAACAACCCCAAACTGAGGATGCTCCTCCTCTGCTGCTTGTAGCACATAGTTTCCAGTGTGTCTTTGGGTGAAGGGGGTGGGTGTTAGAGGAAGGTGTGGAGCACTGTCCAGCCCCAGGAGAGCAAACCCACCCTGTGCTGCAGCACCCAAAAAGTGAAGCTGTCAGGGAGAAAAATTCCTTCCCAGAAGAGTGATTAACTTTGGGAGGATTTTTTCGTGTTGCTCAGGAGGGAGAAGTGGGGTTAGGTGATAAATGGCCTGAAAACCTGAAGTAATCCTCTATGGAGCTTTCTTTAGAGGGATTTTTTTTCCCTTTTGGCTGCAAGACACCTTGTCTTTGGCAAGGGCTGGATGGGTTCGGTGGTGTCCAGGGGTGTGCAGGGCTGGGGTTCTCCCAGCTCTGTGTGGGGAGTATCTTCATGGGGGGGAGTATCTCTCAGGGGATTTGCTTCCCGTTTGGGTAAAAGGAAGCTTTTTGTGCCCCGCAGGGCTCGACCTCTCCCCCACGTGCCCGGGAGCCAGGGGAGCAGGAGGAGGCGCCGGGGGCCATGGCCAGCCCCTCGCCTGCCCGCAACCCCACCGAGGTGCAGATGAGCCAGCTGGTGCTGCCCTGCCACACCAACCACCGCGGCGAGCTCAGCACGGGCCAGCTGCTCAAGTGGATCGACACGGCCGCCTGCCTCTCCGGTAAGCCATCCTCTCCCCCTGGAGCCCTCCTCCTGCTGGGCTGCCCGGGAACGCACCAGGCAGGATCCACAGGAGCCAGCTCATCCGCAGCATCCCTGGCAGTCCAGCACCGTGCCTCGGAGTGACGCCAGCTGGGGACCCACGTCATGCCGTTTTGCTGAGTAATTAGAGAGCAAACAGGAGCAGGATGAGAAGAGGAGGGGACGTGCGCTGCAGCATGCATGCTGGCTTGGGGACAGATCAAAATCCGTGCCTGCTTCGTCTATAATGCTGCCCTTTTCCTTGCCTGGTGTGCAGGGCATGGGGAGACCAGGCTGGTGGCACCCCTGGCGTAGCAGCAGCAGCCGGAGTGGGCTGAGCTCCTCCACTCAGCAGGAAGCAAAGGAGCTCACCAGCTCAGCCAAGCATGGGGAGGTTATGACAGGGAAATGGATGCAATTCTGCAGTTGGATGAGGCCCCCAGAGTAGTTTTGCAGTCAGAGGTTCCCGGAGTCCCAAGGGAAAGTCATACCAGCAGAGCAGCTTTGAAATACTTGCTGTGTATGGGGAGATGGAATCAGCTGCTGGTGCATCCCCACAGCTGTAACCTCACGGAGGGAAGGCAAACTCCAGCACACCCTCCAAACCTTTAAACATCTGCAAACCCACGCTGCTGTGGGAGGAGAAAGCCCAAATCCCACTCTGGTCCCTGCAAACACATCAATGAGCATCACAGCAGGGAAAGGGACGCTGGCTGGGTGTCACCGGTGTCACCAGCCTGGGGCAGAGGAGCCCTCGTGCCCCTGGCACCCTCAGCACCTTGCTGCAGGTTGCTGATGAGGTTTGTTTTTCCCTTGCAGCCGAGAGACACGCGGGCTGCCCGTGCGTCACAGCGTCCATGGATGACATCTATTTCGAGCACACCATTAGGTAAATGCTGCGAGCACCGCGGGGCGTGCGCAGGGGAACTCAGGGGCTTTTCCCTGCAACGTGGACAGGGGCTGGAGCTGGAGCAGGGAGCAGCGTGCCTGGGAGAGGAGGAGGTGCTGTGGCAGTGCCAGGCTCACGGGGCAGCCAGGACTGAGGCTGTGTGTGCGCCGCAGGGCTGCGGATGGACTGTCTGCTCTGATTTATCCGCTGTCTGCTCGCCTGGGGAGCTCCTGCTGCGCTGCCTTCCCGGTATTTCCCCCAACGCCAGCTCCTCCCTGGCTTTGTTCAGGAAACAGCTCTGATTTAGTGCTCTGGAGAACTCAAATCTTGCAAATCGTGCCTCCGTGGTGGCCGTGTGGGTGGCTGAGGCGCGGTGGGGCTCACCCACCCAGCGGGTGCTGGGGGAGGTGGGACCTCCCAGCTTTGTGAGATGCATCAGGCTGGGAATTATCTGCTCCAAATTCCATCCCAGGCTGTTCCTGGCATCTCCTGGTGCTGCCCCACAGAAGTGCCCCCTCTGATTCACGCAGCCCATGGGATGTCATATGTCAGGGCACAGTGTTTCTTCTGACCTGAGGGACAAAAACCCTCCCAGGGTTCTGCCCTCGTCCTCCACAGGCTCCCAGTATTGAGACCATTCCCATCCAGCATTCCCAAAGTAGTCTCCTCCTTTTGTACCCCCAGTAAACCCAGGTGCTGCTACCCACCTTTACTCATCTCTCAGAGCCCCCACATCCCCTGTACCTGTCTCTTCCCACTGGTACCATTCCAGGGGGCTCCCTGAGGGTTTGCTATGCCATATAGGATCTTTGCAATATAGGATTCATGCTGCCCAGCAGTTCCTGCCTTGCCATATGGGATCCATGCAGTACAGAACCCATACTGTCCAGCCACTTCCTGCTGAGCAGGTCTGCCTGCTGGGGCAGGCACCAGTGTGGGTACCCAGGGCTGGCACTGGGGTCCCTGGTTGTCAGCTGATTTGTTTGGCACTGAGAAGTCTGACTCACTCTTGGGTTTTACTGTCATTCCCAGGAAATGCTGAACTCACACTTTTACCCTCTTGCATGAAGTGCCTATCACCTTGGGGCTCAGCTCCATGATAAATCCACAGTGTAGGGATGTGGTGCAGAGGTGGCACCACTGGGGTTGGTACCCTGCTTCTGGGGCAGCTTTTCCTGGAACACTTTTCCCAGCCCCTCTGGGTTTCAGGGGCAGGGAAGAACAGACCCAAGCCCACTCCACAGCATTTCATCAAGCCCTGCAAAGCATTTGTCCCTCCTCGAGGGTGAGCTGGGCACTGCTCGAAGGGGGCAGGGAATTTGTGCTGCTCCTGGCTCAGATCCCACTTGCTGTGGTCCAGCTTAAGGCTCTGAGCAAGGGGCCTGGCAAGGATTTCCTGCAGAGCTTTTGGAAGGTGGAGGAGTTTTATGTCAGATCTCCTTGCCCAGCTGTTTGCGCTTTCTGCTGCCCTTGCACTGTGGGGGAGAGGCAGGGAGGAGACCCCAAATTATCACTGGCTTAAAACTCACTGGGCAGCAGATTGTCCCCATTGCTTTGCCCTGCTGTGTGAAGTGCAGCCTCTGGGGAGGATCACACATACCCTTGAGGGGGGCTTCGTGTGACATTTATGGCCCTGCCTTCTACTGTTTGATGAGGACACAGAAGATAAAGTATTTTTGGAGCTATATATAGACAAGTGGGGCTGCCAGTCTGCCTGCCTGGCTCCTTGCCCTTGCATGCCCCTCGCCACAAACCCATCCAGAGCATCCATCTGGCTGCTGCCATGGCCTCTAACCCTCTCCCCACATTTGCTTTCTCTTTTTTGCCCCAGCCAGCCGTCTGCAAGCCCTGCTGGGCAGCGGGCCGGGAGGAGCGCTGTCGGGTACGGACGTGTTTGGCCCTAGAGCAGCCAGCCTAGCACAGCGCTGCCGTGAGTTGGGAGCCTTAACCCCACTGATGTGGCATGGCATGTGGACAGAGGCTGCTCACCTAACCCTGCTAACCTTTTGGCATGTCACCAGCATGGGGTCCCTGCTGGGGGACAGCCAGAGGCCCCCAGCTCATGCCACTCCTGCTCCAGCCAGAGCCAACGTGCAGAGCGTGTCATTTACAGAGCTCATTTGAAGCCTGAAGTCACGTGTGAGGGCACGGGGGAAAATCTTGTGTCAAAGCACACTCTAGCTCTCCTTATCTTCTGGTTTTGAGAAGTGGTGGTTGCTGGATTTATTTTTCCACTGAGTTTTCTAGCATTGGCCTCTTGTGGGGAATGAGGAATATTCCCGATTTAAAAATGTGTTTGGTAAAGACTGCTGTCGGTGTCACTAAAAAGTTTAATTTGCTCATTCCATGGGTACCAGTCTGGAGTGGCTCAGGCTGCAGGGCCAGAGTTGTCTGTGTGTGTACTCTGAAGCCTATTGAAGGCACAGAGCAGAGCAGCAGTTTGCTGCCAGCGGATGTTTCATTTAAGAGATGGTGCAAAATGCCCCTGGCTGGACCCTGCCTCCTGCCATCTCCCAGCATCCAAGGTATCCACTGCTCGTGGGGAGGCCCTGTGGCTGGTGCAGTTGTGCAGGACAGTGGATGCAAGGCTGGAGGAGCCGTTTGCTCTGGCAGGAACATGCATGCCCCCATGGGCAGGGGTGCCAAGCAAGCCTCGGGCACCTCTGCACCCTTGGGTGTCCTGGCAGCACCCCAGACCTGGGGACCCGCCTGCACACTGCTGCTCAGGGGTGACATCTCACTGCTCTCACGTCTTGGGGGTGGCTGTCCCTGTGTCCTGCTGGCCATCTGGCATGTCCCACAGTGCCAGGAAGCCTTACCACAGTGGGCAGTGAGCTGGAATGCCGTGGCACCTCCGAGGGAGCCGCTCGGTGCCTGTTACCCCCAGTAACCTCCCACACTTTCTCCTCTTCCTGTTTTTCAGTGTCGGGCAAGTTGTCAACATCAAAGCCAAAGTGAACCGAGCCTTTAACTCCAGCATGGAGGTTGGTGTGTGCTCCTGCCCCCCTTGCTGTGTGTCCATCCCCACCAGCCACGTGGCCAAATCCCCAAATCCTCCCACAGTTCCCAGCTTTAATCCCGTGCGTTCATCGGTTTTGGCTGGCTCTGGCCAGGAGTGCGTGGTGGGATGTGGGTCCCTGGGGAGCAGAGCCAGCTCTCAGGGGTGCTGTGCCCTCTCCCAGGTTGGCATCCAGGTGAGCTACGAAGACCTGTGCAGCGGGAAGCACTGCAGCATCTGCAAGGCGTATGCCACCTTCGTGGCACAGGGCCCCCTGGGCAGCAAGGTGAGCAGTGACTGCTGGCTGGGGGGATTATTGCCTACTGCACAGGGGCAGTAAGGAAATGGCCTCTGTGGGGCTGGGCTGGGCTCAGCTGTCTGTCATGGCAACTGCTGTTTCTTCATGGGTCAGTGATCCCTTGTCCTGTGCTCGGGGGATGCTTGTGGGCAGCTTTTGGCCCCGCTCTGGGCATGGAGGGCACCTGCTCGCTGCTGCTGCTCATCCCCCAGTGGGCCTGCACCTGCCCCATCCCTCTGCAGGTGAGGCTGGAGCCGCTGACCCCGCAGACAGAGGAGGAGAAGATCGAGTACAGCATCGCGGCCGAGCGCCGCCGCATGCGCCTGGTGCACAAGGACACCCTCAAGGACCTCCTCACCCACAGCCCCCGGGAAACCGGTACCGTGCCCCGCAGCTGGGGGGCCACTGCTGGCATCCCCCTTCCCCAGCAGGGTGCTGGTGCTGATCAGCACCTGGAGGTTTGGGAATGCCCTGGATGTGGTGGGGTAGGGATCAGCCCCACTATCCCAGACTCCCAGCTGGGAGGTTTGTGGGGTGGTTGATGCAGCGGGAGGGCAGCTGTGGGGAGAGAGACAGGGGCTGGTGGGGTGCTGGGAGAGGGGTCCTAGTGGCCATACAAGACACTGAACCCCGTTATCCCCCGTGGCAGAGCTGGAGACGCGGGATGGCAGTGGGGCGGTGCCGGCAGAAAGAACACGGGTGGAGAGCGTGGAGCTGGTGCTGCCTCCACACGCCAACCACCAGGGCAACACCTTCGGGGGGCAGATCATGGCCTGGATGGAGAACGTGGCCACCATCGCAGCCAGGTGACCCAACAAGGGGTTCAGGGTCGGGGTGGAATGCCTGGAGGGGACACAGGTGGCTGGGTCTGGCCACGGCTGGACTGTAAGGACCCTCCAGTGGGATGGTCCCCAGCATGTCACCCTTGGGTGACACTGCAGAGGGAGTCCCACAGGTGTGTAGAGCTGAGGGACCCCAGGGAAAGTTCACACTCCTTGCAGTTGGCTCATTGTTCCTTCTCACGGCTGGCTTTGGCCACTGGAATCCAGGGGTGACCTTTTTTGTGTCTCTGGCTGGCTTGGGAAGGGTACATGGGGCTGCCCTGGCGTGGGGCCACAGCTGGGGGTGACACCTGTCCCCACAGCCGGCTGTGCCATGCCCACCCCACGCTGAGGGCCATCGAGATGTTCCACTTTCGGGGACCATCACAAGTTGGGGACCGCCTGGTGCTCAAAGCCATTGTCAACAACGCCTTCAAAAACAGGTGGGTGCTGCTGGTGGGGGCCCCCTCCCCACCCTCCCCAAAGCCCTCTGCTCCCTTGTTGGAATTCCTGACCTGCTCCAAGGTCAGGGTGAATAAAATTCAGGAGATGTTGTTTTTGAAGTCTCACTCTGAAGTTTATTATCCTTATCTATTAGAAACTCATGAGATGTGAGCTCTCTCTAACAAGTTGAGAAAGTGAGCTAAAATGGTGACTATCTAAGGCTAGTTAAGTCCCAATTATCCAATAAACAATTGACATCTATATTATTTATGCTTCTAATCCAATTGTGATCACCCAAAACCTGCAATGCCATCTTCTTTCACCCAATTACAGAAAACCACCCAGATTCATGAAGAAGGAAGAAGGTCTAAAAAAGACAACTAATGCACACCCAAAATTCTCCATCTTGGCTCCCATATGTCACCATAGACCAAAATCCCAAATCTAAGCTTTTTCACCCTGTGAAATCACACAATGCTCTCCAAACTACATCCCCCTGATCCCAGTACTATCACCTGTTTTAAGGCCTCAGGTCAAAACGCAGTGCTTCCCTGAAGTTCAAAGTCCAAAATTCTCAGCACCTAGAGTTCCCACTCTGCCTCCTCCCTTCTTTCTGGCAGCATGGAGGTGGGGGTCAGCGCCGAGGCCTACGGCCAGGAGATGTCCATCAGCCGCAGGCACATCAACAGCGCCTTCATGACCTTCGTGGTGCTGGACCAGGAGGGCCAACCCCGCACGCTGCCCATGGTGGCACCTGAGCCAGGGGTAAGGACGAGCAGGGCTGGCTTCTGGGAGCACGAGACCCCTGGGAATCCCACACAGCCCCCAAGGGCTCTGGGATTCGCAGCCAAACGAACGCAGTTTTATGGCGATGGAAATGAAATTGCTCGATAGCAAGTGAATTAAATTGATTGCTCGGTATAACTAATAAAATAAACCGCTTGCCTGTGCAGAGATGGAGATGTATTAGGCATGCAAGGCTTAGCAGGGTATTGCCTGCAAGTTCCAGCTCATCTTTTCTATAATTTAGGGGAAGGAATGTTGAGGTTGTGTTTTACCTAATCCGTAATTTGCTGGGATCCAAATATTTAGGGAAATCTGTCACGCGAGCACAGCAGCAAAGCAAACACTCATGCATCTCAGCTTCTCCTGGGCTGATCCTTGTCCAGCTCCCTGATTTTTTGATGCCCTAAAACGAGGATCTCCCACTGCGATGGAGATCATCTCATGGCCAAACCTCGTCTCACCCGCTTTAAAACACCACACTAGCACTTTCTTCAAAATAAACTGCTTTTTTTAGCTTTTATTTTCTTAGGAGAGGACATTTGCAGGTGCTAGGGTACACCATTTTTGTTTCAGGGGCTGCTTGCAGCTTTGCAGCCACAGCAAGGGTTTTCCCTAATATGCCAGTGCCCGTCACTTGATCAGAGCCTGGTGGCAATGCTGAAATAACTCACAGTTAATCACTGATCATCGCTGCAGTGTGGCCAGGGTGGCAACTGGCAAGCAAGGGGGCTTCACCTTCCAGCCCTTCCCTGCTGAATGTTTTTCCCACTCCCAAAAATACGTGATTTTTTTTTTCACCCTCCTTTTCCTATTAACTTAATTGCCTTTTCTCATTTATCAGGATGGAGAAAGGAGGTACAGAGAAGCCAGTGCTAGGAAAAAAATTCGGCTGGACCGGTGAGCAACAAAATGAGTGGGATGTGGGGATGGAGGAAGGAGGAAAGGGGGACTCAGCACTTAGTGCAGGGACAGTCTGGGGGTGGTTTGTGTCCTCTCATAGGGGAAACTGTTCCTTTGCTGCAGAAAATACGTCGTCTCCTGCAAACAGACTGAGGTGCCACTCTCCGTGCCCTGGGACCAAAGCAACAAGGTAGGACGATGGCCTGTGGGAGCTGCTGCCCCCTGCTCCTCCTCCTGCTGCCCCTCCTGCCCCTGACATGCTGCCCCTGCCCCAGGTTTATCTGAGCTACAACAACGTCTCTGCGCTGAAGATGCTCGTGGCCAAAGCCAACTGGGCGCTCGCCAGAGAGAAGGACAAGGTACTGAACCCTGTCCCTTGTCCCCCTGCCCCAAGGCGTGGGCAGTCCCGGTGGGAACAAGCCCCAGCTGTGCCCTGTGCTTCCCAAGGTGCGGATGTACACGCTGGAGGAGGACAAGTTCCTGTCCTTCCGCATCGAGATATCCGTCGGCATCCCGGCCGGCCGCGCCTTCTCCCTGCTCTCCAACCTGCGGCGCCGGCACGAGTGGGACAGCCACTACGTGTGAGTGCTGCAGGCCTCCCCAGACACCACAGCCCCAGCTGAAGCCTTGTGCTTGAGCCCCCCGTTGGGTTTTCCTGGGAGCCAGTGTGTTGCTCTCAGAGAGCCCTCACCGTGTGCCCCTCTCCTGGCTCTGTCTGGGCTGATGGCTGCGCTCTGCTGGAGCAAACATCTGTTTTGGGTCCCTGTAAATATTTTGGGTGTGGTGGCGGGCTGTAAAAGTGTAAGGCCCAGATTCAGGGGGCACAGCAGGGTTTTTGTGACCGGTCCCCTTCCCTTGCAGGAGTGCTGAGCTTGTCCAGAAGGTCGATGATGACGACATGATCTACCACGTGGTGAGCCAGAAGCTCAGACACGAGAACAAACCGCAGGACTTCGTTATCCTGGCGTCCCGGAGGAAGCCCTGCAGCAAGGGGTGAGTGTCCAGCCCGGCCCCTGCTCCCTGCCATCCAAGCTGTGCCAGCTCACCAGGCTCTCTCTTGTCCCCAGGGACCCCTACGTGGTGGCCTTTCGGTCGGTGACACTGCCCACCCACCCTGCCAGAGCTGAATTCACGCGCGGGGAGACGCTCTGCTCCGGCTTCTGCATTTGGCCAGAGTCAGAGGAGATGAGCAAGGTGGGATGCTGTGGCCGTGTTCCACAGCCCATGGGGGAGGCTCCTCCCTCCCCTGTGCCCCTGCTGACCTTGTCCTGTGCCTTGCAGGTGGCTTACTACAACCAGGCTATGCCGGGGTACCTCAACTACGTCACCACCAACGTGGCGGGGCTGTCCTCAGACATCTGCTCCACCTTCGAAGCCTGTGAGAAGTTCCTGCTGAAGAATAAGGACAGCCTGATCTCACGGCTGCAGGACTTCTAGAGCAATCTGCTGACAGATGGACAGACAGATGAGGGACACTTCTGTGCTGGAAGGGAACGTGGGATGGTGGCACCCAGACCCTGCTTCCCTGGGGGCTTTGGTCCCAGGGGCTGGGGTGGAGGGGCATTACTGTACCACCTCATCCCTTGCACAGATGTGTCATACCTCTTCTCCTTTCTTTTTTATTTTGTTTAGAAATTTTGTAAGCTAATGTACAGGACTTGGTTTTCTAGTTCACTTAACGCTACTTGAATCTTTATATGATCCAACATCTTCCCAAACCAGATTTTTTTTTTTTTCACTAGTTCTCGGTGGGGCATAACTGGTTCCTTTTGAGGCAGCAAAGGGAGAGAGGGGACAGTGATGTGGGGTGGGTGCTGTACCCCTCCCTGGTACATCCCAGTCTCTCCAGTGCTGCTCCTTTTCCTGGGCAGGGCTGGCACACAGCCCCTGCTCCTCCTGGGCTGAAATCCCACCCCATGGAGCTATGGAAGGAGCAGCAATAAAAGTGCTTTGAAAGGAAAAGCATCCATACCTGCTCTGGGTGAGTGTCTGCTCCAGGGGCTTGCTGTGTGGTGAGCTTGGAGCAGGGATCCTGCACCCACAGCACACCTGGGGCTCAGGTGGAGGTGGGGTCCTTTGAGGCAGGATTGTGCTGCAGGAAAGGGGTGGTGCTCCATGCAGGTGGCTTTTGGGAACTGCCTGGAGGTGTTGCTCTTAAGTCTGGCACAGCCATCCTTGTCCCCCTCTGCTGGGTGCACCAACACGTTGAGATTTAAACCCCAAACTGCCTCAGAGGTGCTGAAAAAAGACAGAGCCAGACCTTGTTCCCCTAAGTCTGGGATGCTCTGGGAAAGGCACCAAAATGAAGCAGGGGTGACCGTGGAAGTGCTACTCACCAGTCACAGCACAGGGGACATCTGCCCTCAGCCACAGGCCTGTGGAGAGCCCCCTCCCAGGCCTTCCTGGGTTACACAACCAGAGGATTTCTGATGGCATTGAGGTTTCTGGAAGGCTTGCTGCCTGCTGGAAAATGAGTGAGCCCTGGAAGGCCTCGGGCACATGGAGCTTTGGGAACAGCAGGTTTACAGGTGCCAGCTGTGCCCTGTGCTCCCAAAACCCCCCCAAGGATGGGTTCTGTAGAGCTTAACCATGAGCAAGTGATGGTGATGCTGTACTCGGGGTGAGGTGAGGCCATGGGGTACCAGAAATGACCGCAGGGTCTTTTCCAGGACTGCAGGTGTCCCTCTGCAACACCCAGTCCCTTTGCCACCCTAACTCCCCACCCAGTTTATAACAGAAGGAGCTCCTGCCCCTCTCCCATGGCCATCAGCCAGTGGCTCCCACCCCTGGGCTGGCTGTGGCCATAAACCCCTAATCTCTCCTCTATCTCCCATCATAAACATCTCAGCTCAAGGCCTGCCACGGCTGTGCCCTGACCCCCAAAAGATAAAGCCATCTTAGGCTGAACATAGTACTAAACACTCAATTTTTGTAGAGCCGTCTTACCTCCCAAAACTCAGAGCAATCCTGCCTTTTTATCACCAGGACGAGAGCCATCTTTCCTACTTACCCTTAGGAATTGCTGCTGCTTGATTAAGTGGAGGGGATGATGCATTTGCCTGAACATTAAACTTTAACTGACCTCTCCTCCTTAAGTATTGTGCTTTTTCCTGCGGGGAGGCCCTGGTCAGCCCTGGCTCCAGCCTGGCTGGGTCCCCAGGGATGCAGGGTGATGGAGCAGGAGCGACCTGGGGGCACGGCAGAGCGAGGCATTGTGTGCTTTGTGCTTCTGGGAGAAAACTGCAGCCCTACAGCATCTGCTGGCCCTTGGAGGGGCATGGATAGCAGGACTGGGCAGCCTGGAGCATCCCTGGAGCACCTGTCTCCACTGCCACATCCCACAGGGGAGGAGGACCTGCTGGGATGTCCTTACCAGCCTTTTCCAGAGCCCTTTCTTTGCCCTCCCCATCAAATATGCCAATCCAGCAATCAATCACCATTCTTAATCCCTTTAAAAAAAACAAGGGAGTTACCCCCTGCTTTGAGCAACCTTCCAACCTGCAGCTTCTTTGCATGAAAACACCTTGGAGCTCTCTGCTGCTAATTCCTGCATGGAGGTAAATCATTTAGAGAGGCAGATCTGGGACCTTGGGAGCAGCAGGGCTCTGTGCTGGCTGCTGGCAAAGCCCATCCCTGCCTTCCTGCCCAGGATGATGCAGGGAACAAAGCCCCACCTAAGGGCCATGGCTGCCTTCCCTGGGCCCCTGCCATCCAGGGCTGCTGGAGGATGGAGCAGGGAAAAATCCCAAAAACGTCAGGAAGCTTTTGGAAAAGAAAAGGCCATGAAGACAGCTGGGGATTTACAGGCCAGCACTCCAGGTTGGATGTGGGCACCTTCTCCGGTGTGCTGCCATCATGAGCAGGTTTAAGGACCTGATTTTATGGATGCCTAAATGAATACATGGAGCCAATATATCACAATACAGGGTATATTTATCTGCTTTGCAGGAGTGGGATAGAATCAGACAGCAGTGTCTCTCTCAAGGCCAGCCCTGCTGTAATTCATGCCCCGAGGCGACCAGCCAAGGGGAGGAGGAGGAATTCTGCAGGCAGCAGTATTGATGGGCTACTCCCAGAAGCTTTGTTTTAATTAATTTTCAGAGCGCTCCTTGCAGTGGATCAGGCAGCTCCTTCAAAGCCTCCTTCCACCCACTGCTGCCCATGCTTTTGTGCAGGGTCTGGGGCAGCGGGGTGAGCCCGGGAGCCCCCCTGCTCCTTCGAGCCCCCAGGCTTTGGTTAAAAAGTGCAGAAGCTGGAGCTGTTTTTAAACACGGGGGGCTTCTTCAAAGAGGCCTCTTTGATGGCCACAGCGTGGGCAGGTTTATGTGTCACAGCTTTCCTCTTCCCCTTTTTATTGACTTTATGCCTGTTCCTGCTGCCAGGGGTCAGTCGGGGCGTTGGCTGGACTTTGCCAAAAGTCCACCCCAACCATCTGGTTCCCAGGTGCTGACGCAGTGCCCTGCCCCTGAGATACAGGGTTTGAACAGCGGGGTTGCAGCCCCGTCGGGTGTGTGGTGCTGAGGCTGGAACGGGGCTGTGCCAGCTCCAAAGCTTTTCCTGAGTAAGCAGCTCTGTGAACCTGAACTGCGTTTGCCCCGCCAGCAGCAAGGTGACAGCAGCAGCCACAGCTCAGCGCCGACACGAAGGGACCTGTCCCCATCCAGGACGCCATGGCAAGTGACACGGAGCCCTCCAACACCATCAAACTGCTGCACCTGCTTTTCCTCTCCACCTCCTGGGGAATGCAGGTGTGGGTGACCTTCGTGGCCGGTAGGTTGGGCTGTGCTGTGCTCTCTGCCCAGGGGGGTGGCACAGGGGAGGGGGCTTTGCCCCAGGACTTACCTGCTCTCCCCCTCGCAGGGTTTGTGATGAGCAGGCACCTCCCTCGCCACACCTTCGGCTCCATCCAGCGTGAGCTCTTCCCCTACTACTTCCACATCAGCTCCACTTGTGCCTTCCTCAACCTGACCCTGTTTGCCCTGTCCCACCCCAGCGAGCGGCTCGGCGAGGAGCACACGACCCAGGTAACCTCACCCTTCCACACACGAGCTGGCCGTAGCCCAAACCCCTTCCTTGCAAGCCAAGCTCCACTGGCCGGCTTGCAAACCATGGAGATCCACGCAGGGCTCCGGTTAAAAGAAGCCTGCCAGCACCCAAATCGCAGCGAGCCAGGGGGGAAATTTAACCCTCCACCCCTGCGAGGTGCTGACGGCGGACTTTGCTCCCCCGCAGATCATCGTCTTCTTGGTCTGCATCGCCGCTTCTGTGCTGAACACGCAGTGCTTCGGGCAGGTCACCTCCGACACGGTGGCCGAGCTGCAGCAGGCGGAGCGCAGCCGGGGGCTGGGGCAGGAGGGCAGCGAGCCCCGCAGGCGGCTCCGCGCCTCCAGCCCCGGCTACAGGCAGCTGGCCCGGCGCTTCGCCCTCTGCCACGCCCTGTCCTCCCTCTGCAACCTCTGCTGCATCGTGTGCAACGGGCTGAGCCTGCAGCACCTGGCTGCACGGCTCTCTGCCCTCTGAGGTGCCAGGCGATGCACAGCCCCTGCTGCCTTGCTGTCCAGCAACCCCGAGCTTTGCTCTTGCTGTGTTTGTGCACGGTGAGGAAATTTAGGAATAGGGAAATGGGAATGTTTTCTCTACAGCTGCCTGCAGCCAGCCTCTGTGATTGAAGCAGGAGTGTTTTATGGCTGAACAGCTTTCTAATGCCCCGTGCATTAGCTGTGTCTAAAGCTGCAGTGTATTCCTGCAGTCACAGAGAGACTGTGGAAGAGAAAGAAATGAGAGATTGAGAATTACTTCTAATTAAAAGCCAAACACAAACACAGAAGTGCAGAAGGCCCCGCATGTTGGCTGTACCAGTTAACATAATGGACAAGGGTGTTATGTTGTGGTTTACAATCAGTGTCTGTCATCCTTTTGTATTTCACAAGGTGAGAAAAAAAATGTTGTCTCCTTCATTAGGCAGAAGTCAGTCTACTTAAAATAGCCACGTTTATTCCAGGTTCTGTAGGACATTCAGTAAGGTATCAAAAGGGTCAGTCAAACACTGCTCCAAACAAAGAGCTCTGCTGTACCCTGGCCAGCAGCAGTGACAAAACAGCAGCTGCTGAGTCCCAGGCAGGAACCTGACTGCATCCACCCTGCTGCAACAGGCAGGTATCTCCCCAGGCCACTGGTGTTAAACCCCAGCAGCCACAGCCCACCTCTGAGCAAATCTGTGATTCTTCTCAGGTAAGGAAGTACATTCCCAGCTGCTGTTACTGCAACCACAACCAGTGTTTGGCACTGCTTCAGGTTTATTTCAAAACCACATGCAGCCTATCATAGAGGAGACCTTCTGCAAGCCAGCTGGGTTCCCTTTTTAACAAATAATCCCCTCATGTTAGCCCTTCCTTCTCCTATGCTGCTCCCCTGGAAATTTCCCTGTGTGCCAAGATTATTTTCCTCCCCTGAAGAGTTGCAAGGTATTTTTGTCCAAGCAGAAGTCTGCAGCCTGGAGCTGGGCTAACAAACAGCAGCCTCTTGCACAGGATTCCTTGTTTCTTTCTTGCTCATTACAGTCGATGCACTTTCTTGCCAGAGAAGTATTTCTTAGAGAAAGGAGAACGCTTGGCAAATACCAAAACTGTCGGGGTCCCGGCCTTTACAAAATACCTGCAAAGATTAAAATGAGTCCTTGGCTTCCTTGTAGCTGGCCCAGTGTCCTGAAAAGCAAGTGACTCCTGCCCAGCTCCATAAAGCCTGACCTCCCAAAGGCTGGTGACGAGCTTTTGTGCTGATTAGCAGAGCCTCTTGGAGCCAGGGCTAAGCACATCTGAGGAGGAGTGTTATATGAATCAACTCGTCTCCCAACAGCTTCTTTTAATTAAGGCAGCTGTTATTCTCCCTCTGGAAGGAGGGCTCTTTTGCAACTGCCCTTACAGCCTGAAATCTGAGGGTTTATGGACACTGCTGAGTTTTATGGGGTGACAGAGATCCCGCTCCCACTGCGACAGACCGAGCCCCCCACGCTGTGCAGCAGCTCCAGCCAGCTACGAGATGGTGCAACTCAACAGCACAGGCTGCACAGGAACTTTTTGGCTTCACAAACAGCAAATTCTTCTCTCTCAATAACAGCACAACTCTTTCAAGGCAATTTCAGAGCAGAAGAGTGCTGCGTGCTGTGCCAGGGGCTGCTCACGCAGCAGTACGAACAGTGAGAGCATTGTTAACCTTCAACATGCTCTTTAAAGGCTGCTGCCTGATTTTCTTTTTCTTTTTTTTTAAAGTAATATTGTGTAGATGGGATCTGGAATAGCCCTTCTGTGCTGCTCAGCTGTGCCCAGCTCCCTTTTCCATCTCCATCCAGTCCTGGAAAGAGCTGTTCATTTTTTGGGGGGAAAACATATGTAAGTCACTAAAGCCAGGCACAAAATCCATGCAGCTTTATACCTTCAAGAGGCAGGACTATGAAGTCAGAGAAGAGTTAGGACTATTTAAGAACGAACTGGACTTCAAGCTCATACTTTTTGCCTTTTTTCCCCTGGACATGGACAGGTACAGCCTCACCTTTCGTGCTGCAGCACCTGTAGCAATGTGTGTTCTGGGTTCACCTCATACATCTCTTCTCTTTCTTCATCTTCAAAATAGAGCTGGAAAAAAGAATTGGGGGGAGGTTATTAAGTACCTAAGGTACATGAAGGAAAGCACTAAGCTGCTGAAAGCCCAGTAACAGCACACCATTATCAGCTGGGGGTTTATCAAACCTCTGTAGCTTGCCCTGTCCAGATGGGATGCAAAATTCAGCAACACAGGAATTGGTTTGTGTGAATTCCAAGTTTTCCCTGTACAACACAGCTCAGGTTCTCCTGGCAGTGGCAGCAGGAAGGCAAAATACACTGGCTGTTCCCATGCTTTACTGGCAATCAATCCAAATCTAAGGGCGGCTTTTCAACAGGTGAAATGCAGCAATGTTATGAGATAAACTGAGAGGGTTTAGAGGTATTTGAACAGAACAGAGTTGATCTAAGAGCTTAAAATCCAGCAATGGTGCATTAGACTGTAAATACACACAGGATTTAACCTGGAAAAGTACACAGCCACTGTCCTTCTGGACCTGTCTGCTCACTGTACACAGGGTTGTGCTGCTGCCTGGCACAGATGACACTGAAGTGGAAAATGAAAAACAAACATTCATATCCTTCTATGTACAACTTCAGAAAAATTCTCAAAACCTGCTGCAGCCACAAGCAGCTGACAACCCACCTTTGCTAAAGTGTTAATAGAGATAAATTATCTTGATCTGATTATGTGCTTAAGTAACTCCACTTAGTTCTGAAAATAAACTATTTTTAAAATAGTATTTTCTTATTTGTATTGAGCAACTCCACAGTGCAATTAAAAAACCAGGCCACCTATCAGCTTGATGGTTTAAATCTTAATTATTGTTACAAGGATGGAAACTAAGCAGTATCTATAAATGCCTTCTGTCAAATACAGAAGGTATTTGGGAGGTGGGAGACAACTTTCATTTTTATAAGTGAATTCTGTCAGCACATGTGGGCAATGTTTGAGTTTATAAGTGAGGGTAGCTCTCTTGTTTCACATCTGTGCATGGCAAACAGATGCCAAGACTTTCATACCCTCAGTGCTGTGCACTTTCTCACTCCAGAAATAAAAAAAACCCACAACACAACCACCCTGAAACAGAAGGAAATTTGAAGTTCTCACCTCAAGATTGTTGGGAAGGTATTTTTTTTCTAAATCCCAAGGAGGTAACTCAGCAAACATCACCATTAAATGATCAATAAACCTAAAAGCCAAAATACACTTGGTCAGCTTAGACAAAGTGCTCAGCTTCAATAACTTGTATACTTGAATGATGGCAAAAACACATTAGCAAATTAAACAACAGACTTGAAAGTAAGTTTAGACCACCAATAGTTCCTTCCCTTCATACTCATCACTTTCCCAATGAATCCAAGGCCATGTTATAACTAAGGTTTAATGGCTTCAAATCTGTGCAGTGCAACAACAAATTATTTTTAACTTTACATTTTCACACTGAAAAAGATGTCAAAACCAACACCCTGCATTTTGTCTGAAATGGATTTTCCTTTGACACAGTCCCATGCTTCACCAGATCAGTGATGAGAACATGTCTGTGTGTCAAAGGCTTATTTTTTTTTTTTTTGGTACTTGAGGAGTGTTGGAGTCCTGTTTGTTCTAAAAATCCATTTCCACTTTGTTTAGTCACAAAAAGGCACAGTGAACACTACCATAAAAGTACTACAACTTTACTAACCTGCTTGCACTGTAACTTTAAGCCCTAAACTTATAACAGATCTGAGGAATACGTCTTCCAAACAAACAAAAAATTACAAATTCCAAGTCTGCTTAACACTAAGAGATTAGAAATTAAAGTTAACATCAAGGAGAGTGGAAATCTGAGCTTGCCAGTCACTCACAGTCTGAAAGGTCTGCAGCACTTCAGTCAGATCTGCTGAAAGCCCTGAGGAGAACTTTGGGGTCACTGCTGGTTATGGGAGGTCTCCTTTGGAAGCTTTCCATAATTTTTAAGTTTAACCGTTTTTTTTCTGAGACACGGTATTTGGAGGGCTTTGAAATGGCACCTTAATGAATCTCTAAAATCCACACGTGTGGATGGGTCACAGGTATCCCTGGCCATTAATTAATTACTGCTCTGAGCTTGCACTGCCAGCCCCTTTAGTCACCCTGGCTAAATGTGTTTGTCTGCACTATAAATTTATGTAAATCACAGAATAAATCAGGTTGGAGAGGACCTCAGGAGGTCATCTAGTGCAGCCTCCTGCTCAAAAGCAGGGTCAGCTGTGTGACTGGAAATCTGGAATTGCTCCACCAGCATGGCAGTGTTTCACTTGCTGCCTGTTCTCATTTACTCCAACATCTCCTCCATGCAAGAATGCTGCTGGCAGAGCATTTACCTGGAGTTCTCATGAAAAGCCACAGTGAAATCTGTCTGCTCGTGCTCAGGGTACAGGAAAAGGACAGGCCAGTTCAGGTTGCCATCAGCATCTAAGTGCACCTTTGCCCCCGTGGCACTGTCAGAGTGGAACCCATCCAAGGATATCTCAGCCAGGCCATCTGACACTTCCTCTTCCTCATCTGAAGGCTCAAGAACCAGCTTGATATTTCTTTCCTGGAGGGGAGGGAGGGAGGGAAAAGACCAAAAACCAACTAAAAATCAAACAGTTATGGTGTGGAGAGTAAGGAGAAAAAATTAGCAGTCAGTAAAAGTTCAAATGATGTTCTTGTTAATGACTCTTGTTAATGAGTCAGCTCCTAAACGTGTCATCCAAAGCTTTCCCACAGTATCAGACCCAGGTGACTGGACTTCCCAGTGGAATCCAGAACCTCAGCCACATATCCAGACTCCTCATAAACAAATGAGGAGAGGTGGGAATTCAGAGGAGCCCATGCATGGAGAGAAGAGCCTGAGAAAACATGTGGAAAAGGATGCATCAAAAATCCTTTTCTCTGGGCCCTGCCAGGCATCACTACAGGGTGCAACTACACACACCAGCTCCTGAGAACATCTACTCTTTCAGAGAAATGAAGAAAGCTCACTCTTTTCCTTGGAAAGACAACTGCAGAAGAGATCTGAATGCATGTAAGAGCCCAAAATATTTTAATGTAGCCCGAACATTCATTAAGGAAGCAGAGATCCAGGACTGATCCCCTTCTCTACCCTATTGAATGGTCATCTTCCATTCTTCCACAGAATGAATGCCTGTGGGCAGCAAAGAAAGCCAGGTTCACTGGGCTGACATGATGCCACAGCCCAGCAGCCAGAGCCCTCACAAAGCTCAGCCCATCTCCTAACACTGGGTCTGTGTTTTCCATTAGTTGGTATCTGAAATACAGAAAGCTGGGAGTGAGGCTAGAGCCATGCAGACCTGGAGAATCATGGTTTGATTCAATTGACTCAATTTTTTTTGGCCTAGCCCTCAAAAGCCAATGTATGAGAACCAACTTCTAGAGAAAAACAAGAGAGCTCATAAAAACCCTCCAAACCCACACAAAACCAGCCCCTCTCAGCCACTCACCTTTATTGCTGCAAGCAAAATCTCCTTCTGACACTGCTCTTTGCTCTTCATCACCTTTGCTTTCCTGGCATCCCGCTCCTGAATTCGCTGCAGGTAAGGAAAGGATGCACTGTGGTCACACAGAGCAGCTCAGTGCCCATCCCTGCTCTGCCCTGACAACCCAAGGGTGGGGAAATCAGTTTGGGTCCCCAGAAAGGTCCCCTCCAGCTCCCTCCCCTGCACACCTCAACAACAACACCTGGAACCAGCACTCAGTCCTGTCTGGGGGCATCACACTACACAGAAACCTGGATGGAGCTCCCCCCTCCAAGGATCCCAAAGAGACAAGCACTGCATATGCCAGGCTGCCTTAATATTTACCTTTAATTTATCAGCTTTAGCTCTCATTTCCACAAGCTTTCTCTCTTTTGAGTCTATCTGCAAGCCTTCCTCACACCATGCTATTGCTTCTGAGAAATTCTTTAGCTCCATGTGACAGAGAGCTCCTGGAAGGATAAATATTTTAAGTTTCCAGTGTTGGAGTCAGTGTACAACTACTGCAAAAGTGGTGATTATAAAGACAGCATTAGGCCTGGTGCTTCTGCACTTTTTTCTTTGTCTTACACTAAATTTCTTTGTGGTCATGTTCAACTAGAAACTTCAGCAGGTCAGTTGAGAAGAAAATTTAAAATAGTTAATCAGTTCTTACATCACTTAGTCACAGAAATCAGCAGGCTTATGCTAAAAGTGTCTCTTACTAACAAAATTTTATCACTGTAATTAACATTTCAGTATCTGTCTTGTTAGGAAAAACAAAAGGGGAATTTCTATGGGTTGGGAAAAAAGAAGAGGCCCCAAAACAGTGTTATGGAAAACAGAAAAAGTTATGCTGTACTCCACAGAAACAGGCCCAGTGCCTCTGATAAGATACAGGAGATGAAGAACAAAAGGATATTTTGACTGAAAATGCAAAGCAAAAGGCAGAGCTCTGTTTTGGAGAGAAATAGCAATAACAAGTGAACAGATCTCTTCCAGTAACTTTCCCCTTCTGAAATGAATTCTGTCCAGAAACAAAGTATGATGCCCACTCACAGTAATTTAAGCTTTAAAAACACAATTATTTCACACCCAGAACCATGCAAGGAAATAAGGCAACAACAGCCTGTTTCAGGGCTGGCAACAATATCAGCACAATCAGTAAAGTTAACATCAGCCCAGGGTTTGGAAAGGATGCCCCTGGTGCTCCATGCAGCAACACCAGCTTTAACTCTCACCTCTGATGATGGCTTTGAGATGGGTGGGCTTCAGCTTTTTGGCTTGGATGGCATCATTTAGAGCAGAACGGTAGTTACCTGTAAAGCAAGTAAAAGTGCTCAGAACCTTTCACTTTTATTTAAAATCCAACCAAATAGTTGGTGGCAAAATAGTTTCTGCAGAGACTCTGTAATTCACTGTTTTTACAATCACAGTGAGGTGAGAGGAGGGTAAAAAAAGGGCAAAGTAAGAACAAGAAGTGAAAGCACGGGGATCAGTCATAGAGGTGAGAGGTAAATAACACGGTGTGAGCACACCACCTCCCTGCCCAGAACACCTTCCCTGCTGCATGGACACTCTTGGATGGATGGTGGTAGCTGTAGGAGAGTCACAGAATTGTTGAGGTTGGCAAACACCTCCAAGATCATCAAGTAATGGTGTTAAACTAAATGAGGGTAGACCTACACTAGGTAAAAGGAAGAAATTTTGTACAGTGAGAGTGGTGAGGCACTGGCAGAAGTTGTCCAGAGAGGTGGTAGGAGCCCCATCCCTGGAAACATTCAAGGCCAGGTTGGACAGGGCTCTGAACAGACTCCTTTAGTTGAAGATGTCACTGCTCCTTGCAGAGGGGTTGGACCAGACGGCCTTTAAAGGTCCCTTCCAACCCAAACCAGTCTATGATCCTAAAAGCCACTGGTTTTGCCCTGTCCTGGAGCCAAGGCTGGAGCAGCAGCCAGCTGGAAGGAACAGAGCACAAACCCTGCCCGCAGCCATGTGCTGAAGCCAGCCAGGTCTCCAGGGCTCAAGGAGTCTCCTTCTCACGGATAAGCTACTTACTCCGCCCTATCACAAACCCAAACCAAACAAACAGGAAACCCCAAACCGGGAGGAAAAGCAGCCCTGGAGCGCGGGGCCGCGTTCCCAGGCGGTCGGAGGCCCCTTACCCAAGTGGAAATGTGCAGCCCCCCGGTTGGTGAGCAGCACCGCGTCCAGCTCGGCATCCCCGCACCGCCTCCGCAGCCCCTCCGAGTAGGCGGCCACGGCTCTCCCGTAGTCTTTCTCCTTGAAGTACTCGTTCCCTTCGTTCTTGTACATGGTGGCCAGCTCTGCGGGAAGGCAGCGGGGTCAGGGGGGGACAGGGACACCCCGAGCCCCGGCCCGGCGGGGCAGCCGCGCCCGGTGCGCACCTGCGGGGCTCCGCTCCTCGTCGAACAGCAGCGACTGCAGGCAGGCCAGCTCGGGCTGCCGCGCCGCGTCGATCTCGGCCGGGCAGCGCTTCATGAACATGGGGATGGCCTCCAGCTCCTGCGGACGGACAGACGGACACGCACAGCGCGCTGAGCTCGGCCCGCCCGGCCCCGCGCCCGGCCCCGCCGCCTCACCTGCTCCCACGTGTCGGGGTGCAGCGCTCCCCGGTACCGCGGCGGTGCCGGGGCTCCGGACACGCCGTCCTGCTCGGCCTCCGCCATGCTCCCGCTGCTCCTCCCGCTGCCGCCCGGCCCCGCCTGCGACCGCCCCCGCCGCATCACGCCCGGCCCCGCTCCTTCCGATGAGCCCCGGCATCGCACCGGCACCGGCATCCGAGCAGTCCCGGCATCGCACCGGCACCGGCATCCGAGCAGTCCCGGCATCGCACCAGCACCGGCATCCCACCCGCCCCCGCTCCATCCCATGAGCCCCGGCATCCCACCAGCACCGGAATCCCACCCGCCCCCGCCCCTTCCGATGAGTCCCGGCATCTCACCAGCCCCGGCATCCCACCGGCACCAGAATCCCACCCGCCCCCGCCTTAATCCCGGCCCCGCTCCATCCCATGAGCCCCGGCATGTCACCAGCACCGGAATCCCACCCGCCCCCGCTCCTTCCGATGAGCCCCGGCATGTCACCAGCCCCGGCATGTCACCGGCACCGGCATCCCACCCTCCCCCGCCTCAATCCCGGCCCTGCTCCATCCCATGAGCCCCGGCATCCCACCGGCACCAGCCCCGGCCCCAACTCCTTTCGACCCACCGCCCCCACAGCGGGGATATGAGGAAAAACTTCTTCATCGGAAGGGTTGTCAGGCATTGGAACAGCCTGCTCAGGGAAGGGCTGGAGTCACCATCCCTGGCCTGGGGACGTGGGTCAGTGGTGGCCTTGGCAGCTCAGGTTAATGGTTGGACTCAATGATCTTAAAGGCCTTTTTCAACCTGAATGATGCTGTGATTTTATTACAGTGGCACCACTGTTGCCTATGATCTCTTGATCTCAGACTGAGGAGCTGTGGCACAGGTGAGTGACCCCTCCAAGGAGCTCCCTGTCCTGTCAGTGCTGCTGGGATGGCACCAAGCTGCTCCTCACGGGAGCCCTGGGGCCTGCCTTGGGAAGCTTCCACCTTCATAGGACTTGGGTGTTCCCAAAGAGAGGCAAACAGAGGAAAGTCACCTTTTGTCTCTCTCTCAGAATCCTTCATGCTGAGAACGTGGCAGTGAGGGGAGCCCTTCTGTCCCCCTGTGCAGCCTTGGCTGTCCTGTGCTCTTGACAGAGGCTGTGGCCAGCCTGTCCCTGCCAGGCGGTGAGGGGTGGCCCTGCCAGGGCTCCCACAGGCACACGAGGCTACAAGTGCTGGAAAAAGCAGCTTCCAGGGACCTGTACCCAGAGGGAGGAACATCCCCAGCCCTGTGGGGGAATGTGGGCTGATTCCAGCTCAACCTCAGCACCCAGAATACCTGCAGGACACCGTGGCTGGCTCTGATGAGAGCTGGATTTGCCTCTGCTCACCCAGAGCCATCGCCAGGCCTGCTCAGATAAACTCACTGCAGCAGAGATGACAGATTCAGAAAGGAGGCATTTAAGGGACTTGCACTTTACTCAGCAGCTCTATGACCCCTTCTCTGGTGAGGAACAAAACCTCGCCGGAGTTCTGATTCCAAACCTCAAAGACCGGGGGGTCCTCGCAGACCCTCTTCCCAGCCACGACCACGTAGGGATAGCCCAGCCTTTTGGCATCCTTCAGCCTTTTACCGATGGTCAGCTGGCTCCGGTCATCCAGCACCGAGTCGCCGGCGAGGTGGGGCAGCGCTTCAGCCAGGTCATCGTACACCCGCTCCAGCAGCACCGCTCCCTCCTCCTCCTCCTTGCTGCCCCTCTTGGGGGGGATGAAGCACAGCTGGTAGGGCGCGATGAGGCTCGGCCAGCGGATGCTGTCCTCCGTGGACAACACCTCGATGGAGGCCGCCAGGATGCGAGTGACGCCCAGGCCGTAGCAGCCCATTTCTGCCAGCTGGGGTTTGTTCTCGGCCGAGGAGAAGACGGCGTTGGCCACGGAGGAGTACTTGGTGCCCAGGTAAAACGTGTGCCCCACCTCGATCCCTTTGGTCTCGGTGAGTTTCTCCCCACAGGTGGGGCACGAGGTTTGCTCCCCGTTCAGCGTCTCCACGTTGGCCGCGAAATGTCCCTGAGGGCACAGCACCAGCCTGTCCTCGCCGATGTCTGCCGGGAGCTGGAACTCGTGGGACGTGGTGCCGCCGATGCTGCCCGTGGCCGCCCGCACCTTGACGAAGGGCAGGCCCAGGCGGGTGAAGAGGCTGCAGTAGGCACGGCACAGCTGCTCGTAGGTGCGCCGAGCCGCCTCCTCGGAGCTGTCGAAGGTGTACATGTCCTTCATGTAGAACTCCCGGCTGCGCAGCAAACCGAAGCGGGGCTTGGGCTCGTCCCGGAACTTCCTGGTGACCTGGTAGAGGCGCAGCGGGAGCTGCCTGTAGGACAGGCCACTCTGCGAGGCCACCAGCGCTGTCGCCACCTCCTCGTGCGTGGGGCCCAGGCAGTAGCCGTGGTTGTGCCGATCCACCAGGCGGAAGAGCTCCGGCCCCATCTGGTCCCAGCGGCCGCTGGCGCGCCACAGCTCCGCCGAGCACAGGCTGGGCATGTTCAGCTTCTGCCCGCCCACGGCCTGCATCTCCTCGTCCATCACCTTGATCAGCTTCTCCATGGCGCGGACGGTGGGCGGCAGGTAGCAGTAGCAGCCGGGGCTGGTGGGATGGATGAGCCCCCCCTGCAGCATCAGCCGCTGGCTGCGGCAGGTGGGCTCCCCGGGCCGGCCCTCGGACCCCGCCTGGCCGCCCACGGGCAGGGCCAGCGGCTGGAAGAGCTGCGAGAGCAGCAGGCGCCTGGCCCTGCCCGGGGTGCCGCCGTGGCGGGCCCTGATCCCCCGCTGACGGGCGCCCAGCGCCGGCAGACGGCACCTCCGCAGCAAGGCCTCCATGGCGGGGATGTCCCTGCGGAGCGGGACGGAGCGGGGTCAGCGCCGACCGCACGGCACCGAGTCTGTGGCCGCCCCGACAGCCGTGTATGTGCACCAGAGCTCACACGTACCCACACACACCTGGGGGCACACGGGTGAGTGCTCCCCGGGATGTACAGGTACCCCTACAGGGACACGTGAATGCGCACAGGCAGCCAGCCGGACACACCTCCCGGCATACAGGTACCCATCACACCTGAGTGCCGCACGGCGCCTTCACACAGCCCCGCACACCTTCTGGGAGGCACAGGCACACGGACATGCACGGACGCGGCACGGGCACACCTGCACACACAAGGGGCTGCACTCACACCCGGCTGCACACGTGGGAACACCTTCCGGGATGTACAGGTACCCCGGCACGGCCATGGACACGTGGGAATACCGCGGGCCAACACCTCAGCACACACACGCACCTGAGCGCGCACACTCACACCTGAGCGCGCACACACACACACACGCACACACTCACACCTGAGCGCGCACACTCACACCTGAGCGCGCGCACACACACACACGCACACACTCACACCTGAGCGCATACACACTCACACCTGAGCGCGCGCACACACACACACACACACACACTCACACCTGAGCGCGCGCGCACACACACACACTCACACCTGTGCACGCACACACACCTGAGCACACGCACACACGTGCACACGCACAGTCGCGCGCGCACTTACACCCGCGGGGGCGCGTGCCCGGCCCCGCCGGCGCGGCCAATGGGGAGCCCCTCCCTGTCACGTGGGCGGACACACGCGCCCGTGGGCGGCGCGCGCCGCTCTCCATGGTTCCGGCGGGTGCGGAGGGCGCCGCCTGCCGGCCGGGAGGAATGGCTGCAGCGGTGAGGGACGGTGGGTGGCGCCAGGACGGCGACAGGGCTCACAACAGGACTGGCACCATCAGGATAAGGGCGCCCCCTCATAATTAACAAGGGCTTGGAAAACTGAGAAGGTCCTGGCTCTTGGGAGAGGTTGCTGCTGTGGAACTTGCTGGCGTCCCACCGGCTCAGAGGGTCACTGACCCTGCCCTTGGAAGAACTGACCTTTGTCACCTCAAGCAGCACCTTTGCCAGCTCCATCCTCCCCCACTGGTCATGGCTTTGGACAGCTGAGTCATGTCCAGAGTGTGGTTATGGCAGACACTCCTCAGCTCCACAGGTGCTGACTGGGAATTCCTCGTCTTTCTTAACCCACTGCTCCATCTCTGCCTCAGCGTTTCTTCAGCCTCACCTGCCCAAAGCAGTGTCTGCAGGAGGCACCACAGGGTTTCAGCGGAGCCACACTGCCCGGGTCAATGACCTGCTCAAAGCACTCGATGCCAGATGTTCTCTGTTTGTCCCTGATGTGCTGCAGTTTGGGAATGGCGTCATCCAGGTCAAACTCCACAGTTTGGCCCTGGAGTTTTATCCACCAGGGACAGTTCTTGCACAGGGTCCATCCTCGTGTAACAGTAAAAAATAGTAAATAGAGCCAGGACAGGACAAAATGGGTCCTTGACAGCAATGAGCCCATCTGCTTCTCCTTCCAGGCTCAGTCTCAGGGCAGCATATCCCAAGTGTTCAGAGCAAAACCACTTGGAGGGTGCCTGAAGGAGGGCTGAGAGATCAAAAGCCAGCTTCTTAGCTCATTCCAGCTTTCTCCAACCCAGTCTGGCAGACAGAGATTGCCTGATGCCCCGTGACCATCTCTACACTGCACTTTTCAGCCTCCTCCCTCAGCTCAGAGGGAGTTTAACATCTCTGGAGCACACAGTAACTCCACTGGAGGAGGAGACAGCACTTCAATGAAGAGTTAAATAATCCCATTTAAATATAGGGAAATAAGAATGAATCCTTATTTTAAAAATAGGATTTGAAGAAATCTTCACAATTCTTCTATAATGTGAAGTCCTCCTGTGCAGTCCTGTTTACAGAGGGCTGGAAATGGGCAAAAGCAAGGAATTAAAGGGCACATCTTTGATGCTCCGGGTTATCCAGAAGCATTAAAGTCATTAGACAGTTGAGCCAGTTCTGCAAGGTGACTCAACATCCTGTGTGCCCGGAGGGACCTGTGGGAGTCCCTCAGCAGCTCAGTGCTAGAGCTGGGATCTGACCCAGGTTTCCTGGCTGACAGGTGGCAACTTCCCTCCTAGACCAGCCTTCACTGGTTTTGTCAGGCAATTCCTTCTCCCTCCATGTTTGTCACCACAATTAGACAGGCACTGCAAATGTTGCTTGGGAGAGGTGCTGTGGCTGTCTCAGAGGCTGGAGGACAAGGATGGATCCCCGTGGGAAGGGAATTTGCTCACACCTTGGACACCCAGGTGCTGCTGTGTGTCTCTGGGGACCTCCAAAGCCACACTTCAAATCCCTTTGTCCATCCCTGCTTGCCCAGGAATTGTGAGATTTTCACCAGGCAGTTTTCACGGGGAGGGCTGTCTCCATTTCTATTGTTGGAGCCAGAGAAGGGAAACACATTTCCATCAGTGACTTATTACCTGCTGTGCTGATCAAAGGGACAAAACCATCTTGGATTGATTCACCAGGGCAGTGTTTTAACCAGGAGGGTTTAAGGCTACACAGGAGATGTGGTCTGTGGGGAAAGCTGATCTCTTATTACATCAGCAGACAGGATTGAATGTGGGGCTCAGCTCGGGGGTTATGTGCCTGAAAGCCTGTCTGGGCTCCTTATTTTTTCCAGCTGTGCTGGGGGAACCTAATAAAGGTCCTGCTGTCCCTGCAGCCTTTCACCAAACTGCTCCCCCGCTGCTTTGCTGGGGCTGATTTATGGCATCGGGGCCAAACGCGTGGCCTGAGAGGGGCGTGCCCTGCACAGGGTGAGACTGAAGGGCTCAGCTCCTGTCTGGGGCCTCCCTCTTTGCCCCAGGGATTTCCGGGAGGAAAAATGCTGAGGATGGGGAGAAGACAAATGAAAGAGCAAGCAGGCAATAGCAGCTGTCTTGAATCAGTCCCTGGCACAGCACCAAAGAGATCAAGGGGTCAGTGTCAGAGTAGCCACTGGGGTGGTGGAAAATGGTTCTTCCCCTTTCCAGCAGCATCCTCAGGTAGCACCAGGCCAGGGCTAGGGAAGAGAAGTCAGGGCAGATGAGAGGCCAAGTCATTCAGTGGTCAAACCTCTCTCCATCCTGCAGAGGATTTGCAGTTTGGGCTTGAGGTTGGCAGAGTGGTGGCACATCCAACAAATCTACACACAGCTTGTAGGGTCTGTGACTCCACAGTTCTAGCTCATACCCTTGGATCACTGATTTGATCCCTTCCAGTGATATTACTGTAACTGCTGGACAATGTTTTCATGCTCAGGGGAGTGCTTGTTACAGGTCCTGCCTTTGATCTGCTCCTTGGGGAGTTGCTGGGGAATATAAAATTATTGCAGCTCCCCAAGGTGCAGGTGCTCCCTCCTGGGGAACCCTCAGGTGCTTTTAGACAGCTCCTCCTGAGCAGACAACACTTTATTTTTTCCCTGTCAGGACCCTGCTGTGTTCCAGCCCTGTCTGCACAGGGGCAGGGACATTCCCTGGGGAATGGAGATGCTGGGTGCCACGGTGATGGTTGCCATGGCAAGGGCTGCCACCAGCCCCGTGGTCCTTGGGGACCAGAGCTGTCAGCATGTGGCTGCAGGCAGTCCTGGGGACATGGGCAGCCAGGTGAGAGCTGGAGGGGTGGGGGGAGCTGGACTTAGTGCTGCAGCTCTTCCCATCTCCCAGACTGTCTGAGCCTGCTGGGAAGCAGCTCCTTGCCCAGGGACTTTCTGCACAGGATGGTCCAGGACACTCAGCCCCAGCTGGGAGCAGCCTGGGGTGGAAGCACAGGCTGGGCTGAGCACCCACCACAGAGCACACGCTGCCCACAGGCAGGTGAGGCTGGCAGGAGCACAGCAGTGACCACATTTCATCTGCCTGCATCCTCAGGCCTTTGCCCTTTTCAAGGGATGCTTGAACAACCCTTCCCATTAGTTTTGCTCCATTTCACCTGCAAGCAAGTGGATGCACTTCATGGATGAGGGCAGCTTTTAGGTGCCAGGAGCTCCTTGTATCCTCAAAAAAGTCATACTCTGCTGCTTAAAAGCCAGTTTTTCCTCTAGCAGCATCAGCAGCACATTGCAGAGCCAGTGCAGGTAGGAGCCCTTCCCTCAGTGCCCATTCCTGGAGCTGTATTCATCTTGGCAGCTTCCCCATGGAGAACCAGAACAAAGCCTGAAGGGCCTAAAGCAGACAGGGAAAGCTTTAGTCTGAAATAGTCCACCTTGGCCAGGGATGAACAGCAGGAATCCACATGGCTTCTCTCCTTTATCCAGCTGAGTGAGGAACAGGCAGCTTGAAAGAGGTCAAGACATCTTCGTAATTGGTGGGGAACTTTCAGATTACATTTGAGTGAGGAGGTTGTGACACTGCTGCCCTTCAGTGCAGCTGCAGCAGGTGACTGGTGAGTGTGCTCAAGCCTGCAGGGATAATCACTCTGTGCCAGAGCTGCTCCTGGAGGAGACTGGCTGGGCTCTCACTGGGAACTGTGTCCTCCTCCCTCCCCTGCGGTGTGGGCTCCCTTTGGTTAAGATGTGCCACTCTTGTATCACTTGCTGAGGTGAGTGGCTCTGGTCCTCAGGGGGTTTCTCAAACTGGGGAAACCTCGGGAGCAGCCAGGAGCCTGCAATTCACATGCCAGTGGCTGGGGAGGCCCAGGAGCAAAGGATAAGGGAGAGGAACTACTGGAATTGTACCTTGCCTTCCCAGGGATAGGTAGGGCCGACAGGAAGCATGACAGAGAGGATTCCCTGTCCTCTGTGCCTGGCTGAACACAGAGACTTAAAGGAGGGGGGCAGTGACACTGCAATTAGCACAAATTAACTATTTTCAGCTGGGACTATAGAGAAATTACATACATGAGAAGATGCCAGATCCTGCACATCCTCCCAAGGAAGGTGTGATGGCACAGGCAGCTCACTCAGGGTTAAACACATCCTTTCAAACTCTGCTACTACTTAGAGGAGTTGCACATACCTGTTATGGGTGGTGCTACCACACCCGGGTAGCCCCAAGTCCACCACAACTCCAGAGAGACCTGGGTCTGAAAATGTGCTACCACAGCAAAGATAAGCAGGGAATGAAAACCTGCAGGCAATGGAGAAAGTGAGATGAGCAGAAAATGTCAGCAGCAACAAAAGCTGGCCATAGAAATGCACTGGGAGCACGTTGGTTCTCCTAGTTAATTTTATCAGGTCGTGTACAAGTGTTTAGACTAGACAGAAATAATTAAATCTAGGTGTAATTACATGTTAGTTGTGGCTGATTAAGTATGTTAATTAATCTGCAATTATCATTTGGTGGGGGGAGATAATGGAACACAGGTAAAACTGCAGAGATTTAAGGAAATCCTGGCTATTGTTCCGAAGCAGGAGGTCTCTGAAGGGAAATGCATGGGAGGCCGCTGAAGGGAAATGCCTGAGCAATGATGTGGGTGAGGGAGGGTACAGAAATGCTGCTGGGGCAACAAAGAGGGGTTGTGCAATGCAGCCTAAGCCAAGGCCAGCACAGAGTGTGATTAAAGCAAGGAAGGGCTTTGGCACCTGCACTGCAGCTTCAGCAGGGCTGACTTCCTCCCTGGGAAAAGAGGAGTGTTCACCCTGGGAGAAGGTGTACCAGGGAGGGGCAGGAACACCTTCCAGAGCCCACAGAGCTGCCATGAAGGCATTTATCAAGGAGACAGGAGAGGTGGATGTGAAACTTGTCAGGTGCACTGAGTCTTTCTCTCACTTTTGGCTGCTCATTCAAGGCAAGGATTAGATTCATTAGCATGAAATGAGAAGAATGAAGTGACTACCCATTGTCAAGGGGTAGCACATAAGTGCAAAATGGGGGCTTGTCCTCCTTGGACAAAATGTTACAGGGAAAGAATGAAGTGGTGTGTATGTGTGTGTAAAAAAGATCTGGACAACTGGCACACATCATGAAGCTTTGTGGAGCTACTGGGGCATAACTGAAGGGTTAAAAGCTTAGCTATGAGGTGTTTCTTTTATTGCAGGTGTCTTGGGGCAGAGATAAGTGAAAGCTCACAGACTTCAAAGAGATTCCTACAAACATCACCTCCCTCACAATGCCTTGGGTCTCTTACCCAGACTTCCCTCAGTAATCGCTGGCCATGTGGAACGACACAAGGAGCATGAGAGAAATGATAAACAGCTGTTGAAAAGCAAGCAATCACTCATTAAAAGACACCCCTTGGAACAGTACGCCGGCCAGAGCTTTATTTCCAACAGCCCATACAACCAAAAACCAAGAGCAACAGCAATGATGTGTGTGACTGATACAGTGCAGTACCCAATCACGGCATAGAAAGTTTGCCAATAAATTAAGGAGTGAAAAAAACAAACAGTGCATACCTAAAGATCATCAGCACATAAGTGAAACACAGCCTAAGTAGAAGTATTTGCATATCCTCTAGCTGTTTTAACATTGCCCTTTCAAAGCTAACCAAACCATTCTTGCTCTGTGCAGACTCTCACACAAGCACTGGGCTAAATCGCAGCTTCACCCGAGGGAATGTCCCTCACAGGGGCAGGAAGGCAGGTCACACCCTGAGAATCAACACTTGCCTTCCTGTGTAGCCCTGGTGCAGCCAGGAGGCGTGGCAGGCACTCCTGGATCACTGACACAGCCCCTGAGGACACTCTGCACTGGCTGTGTCTCCCCATGGAGTGCTGCCCCTGCACGGGATTTGAGGGGGTACCTTACTTGCACACAGTGTGCATCACTGAGTTACAGCCCAAGCTTATTCCTGCTACTGCTTTATCATTGGTTTCATCTGGACCTTAAACATCCATCTATCAATAAATAAAATCATTGGTTTAGCACGCATAATAAAATTACACCTCCCACTGGTAACTGTTTGAGACGTTCTCCATGTTAACCCCTACACAAGCCTCAAGAAAATGACTTTCTTCTCCCTCAGGCTCAGGAGGGTTTCAAGTAACAATTTTCAGTACTGCTTGGACAAGACACAGGCTTGGTTTGGAACCCTGATTCTGGCTACAGGGTCAAAACATTTCCACACTTCTACACTCAACTGTATCAAGTCCATGACTGTGTCATTTTCACCTGCGAGCAGCAGAAGAGGGAACTAACAGTACTTGCTGTTGTTTCCTCTCCAGGTGACTGAAACAGTCCTTTTACAAAGCCTATCAACCTAACCCAGCTAAAATGAAAAGCAAAAATGTCACTCAAGTCAGAACCAAAGCCTGTGTGTGCCAAGATTCACATCAAGAGTTCTTATCCACAGCCACTTGCTCCAACAAACCTCCTATAAACACAGCCTTGACTTTCTTCTCCTACAGGCCAGGACAGAACAGTCTGAGATAAGCCATATCTTCCTCCAACTGAGTACTTATAAGGCACTAAAATTAAGCCACAACCAAAAGAACACCCCCCAAAAAAACACAAACCCAAGAGAAACTCAAACTGACCCACAAAGAAATTAAAATTTGGCTACATGAAATAGCAGCAACTTTTTTTTTTTCAGTGGTGTACAAAGCCAGAACATTGATACTTTGGGGCAAAAAAAAAAACCAATGCACTGTTGGCCAACTACAAAACATCTAAAAACTTACATCCATTCGCACTTCATAATCAAAATCAGTACAAATCTGATAGGCACAAGTAAAAAGCATCTTGTTCACACCTCAATGCTCCGTTTTCCAGCAGAAGCCAGGCCTGGGGAGCTCAGCTGCCATGCAGGACAACGTGAGCAGCCCAGCACCACCACCACCACACAGCTGGAGGATGATGGAGTGTGGATGAGCCACTGCAGAGCTGCTCTACAGGACACTGACTGGAGGCAAATGTTTTTAACAACATGATTAATTAGACAATGTGTTCAGCTTTGGCACCTATTTCTGAGCCCTCCCTCCTGTTTTCAGAAGTCATGTTAAATATAGCTGTGGTACACAGCTGGTGTAAGTCCAGTGTCTTCATCCAGTCCCATTATTTTTCTTCTGCTTGGAAATAGGTGAACTCACCTATGTCACTACATTAGATACAAAGGCTAGCACTTCAGATTTCTTAAAAACAATCACTCTGAGTTTGGAAAACTGGTTTTAAAACATACAAAGAAATACTAAACATAAACGTGTAAAGCAGGAATTCATACCTTTAAACATCAATAAGAATGAGCTTATTTGGAGAGCAATAAAGCTTTTTTTTTTTTAAAGGATATACTGACTAGCTATAGGTAAATTCCTCTTTCCCTGATTGCTTGGTGAGCTCAGCCAGGCTCAGTGCCTTGCAGCTTTGCAGATTTTGTCATACACTTCTGGAAAGGCATCCTTGCAATTCATCTGCTCCCTCAGCTTGTGGTACAACGAGCCATCAAACATATCCCAGAACTCCTCACGGGTCATGTAGCAATCTGCATACAGCATCTGGAAACTGGAGAGAAGGAAAAGAGAAGAGACAGAGATTCAGTACTAACTGAGATATAAGATTTGATATAGAATATTAAAAAAAAAAAATCAGTGCAAGCTACAAATAGCAAATACTTAAAAACATCAACAATGCTTTTTAAAAACAAGCAAATACAACAGCTCACATGGATTATGCTGGGACACTCAGCCAATTAAGTTTTGTGGATTTAGTGTTTATTTCTGCCTATTTGCTTGGGATCCATGTAGGTACAGTCACAGAATCTCATACTTGCCTGCATCACAATATCCATTCAAGACAGATGCAACAATACATCCTTTGACTTTTTCACTTCTCTAGACATTGAGAATAGAACTATGAAGGCAAGACACCACCAAATGAGAGCAGGCCAAGAAGATAAATTCATAGTGTAAACAAAGCCTGGTGTAACAAAGGTCCATTTACAAATTAAATCCTTCTTCAGCTGTGGACTCTTCCTCACTTCCATACTGTGCTCTCCAAGCTGCAGCTACCATCAGAGTGCAGCAGCAAAACACAACCTAACATAGAAGCTCTATTGTTTTGTGTGATTACAAAACTGGAAGATTAAGCATTTGTCCATTGTTCATTTCCCAGTGACAGGTAGAAAACAGACCAAACTTCATCTGTAAAGAGCTTCCAATTAAAAGCTTAATTTCAAGCTAATGAAAAAAAAGCTTAAAATTAACTTTGGGTTGCTTTGTTCTCTGGCAAATCACTTCTCACAGCTCAAAGTCATTTGCAGTCCCCAAATCATCTCGAAGCAGCCTTGCCATTATTGCTCAGCCACATGGGACATGATCACTGTTAGACTGAGAAGTAGGTCAAAATAGAAACGGGGATAAATGATACTGATGGTGTAAAAATACCGTGTTAGTTGCTTTTTGTTCCTGAGAAATCAGCCTGTGGCTGCTTCTCCACTGACACAGCTCCAGCAAATTAGGCTGGCTCGAGTCTGTGACAGATGGTGGGCACATGCCTCACGCCCACTGTGGTCCTGTGTAATGAGAAGCCAGGCAGGGAAAAGGAAGCTCTGGAGTACAAGTTTTGAGGGAGGAAAGAATGTCAGCAGCACAGGGACTGACTGCAGGGACAGCCAAGGCTGGCCCCCTGGGCAAGGACATCCTGGCTGCAAGGACAGGGGCAGAGCTGCAAGATGCTGCAAGGACTGCAGGGAGAGCAGTCACAAGGGCAGGCAGGGAGGCTGTCCAAACTTTTGGGATTCCTGAATGATGTATTCCAAGGATGTATTTTGTAGCAGCACACTCTACTCCCAGAGCAGCTTGGAGCTGAAAGGTGACCTGAAGTCACCCAGCTCCCAACTACACCACAAGAACTTCAGCCAGTGTGTCCTTTTGTTTGCTTGGTTTTGCAATCAAATAATAAAGTGAAATCATAATTAAAAACTCACCAAAATTAGAAATTTTAATTAGCTTTCCATTATTGTGGTTGTTAAATTAATGCAATATTAAATATTAAAGTTCAGTGGGATAAATAACTGTGATTAATCCACATGGGTGTGAATTATATGACAGTATTCTGAGGAGTGGGGTCCTTACCCATGCACACTTCTTACAAACTTTTCCATTTGTCTCATTGAAGCCCTGGCTTCAAATTGTTTGCTTTTGGGCTCTCCATAAGCTCCTATATCCACGTAGAGTTCGGTTTCATTTCCTTTGGGATGGACCATACCAGGATTGTTGGGCAATATGAAAGGACATAACCAAATAGGGTACACCTGCAGGGGCAGGAAAATACTTTATCACTTATTTTTTAACACAATCATCCTTTAAGCTCTTTAATAAATGTGGCAAAATGAAGAATTAAGAGAATTTTTTCCCAATCTCAGACTGAAACTCTTGCTTTCAGCTCTTCCTTCCCAGCTGTGCTGATGTTGTTTTTAGCTGGACTTTCTAATGACCATAACACAAATAGACTGAAAATGTCCTCTTAGAATTACATCTCCTCCCCTTAAATATTTGAAACTAGAGGGAAAAAACCCCAAAACAATCCCACAAACAAAACACCCCTGATCTCAAAGCAACAACTGAATAAACATTCTGAACAAAAAGAAAAGGAAGTGTTTTCTTTTCCAGGTCAGTCCAAAATTGAAATTGTCAAAATTGAAATTGTCAAAATTGAAATTCTACACTAACTAAAATAAATTCAGAAATAAAAGCAAGAAAGGGAAATAAAGCTCCACAGTTGGTGTTTACTGAGACCACCAATCATTTTAGCTGCAGATCAGTTCAAATTTTACTAAGTGCTAAAATCTATTAGAAATGTTGGCTTCTACCAAAGCTTGAATCTTTTATTTAATTCTTCTCTTTTTCAGAAAGCTGTGTTTATTTCTGCTGCAGCCTTACATCATGGACTCACAAAGCACAGCACTCCCCAGGACACAATAATGACCTTTTGCACAAGCAGGATAATTATGTCTTAAGATCAACAGTCACAGTCCTTATCACAAACAACCCAAGATTTTGCTGCATTCTTAGGAGATGTGTTCTTACATTAAGGTCAACGTGGAAGGTCTGGATTGATTTTTCAAGGCTCTTCATTGGCACCAACATGTCCTGCACAACGTGGTGCTGCTCGTAGAGCTTCCGAATGGCCTCTCCTTGGGTGAGCTTTAACAGAGAGATTTTTGGGGGGACCATCCAGCCAAACAGGTAACGGAACACAGGGTTATTGCCAAAAGGAATGATATCCTTCAAAGAGGAAAGAAAAAAAAAAAAAAAAGAGTTGGATTGAAGAATGTGTAAGTGGACCAAAAGGAACACTTCAGAGTCTTCAGGGCAGTATTAAGCCAGGTTTTCAATAAATTTAATTGCTGAAGTACTAAAATACAAATTAGCAAATTAGAGGGGCCTGGACTACACTTAGATACAGAGCCTTGCCCCAAGCCTCCACTGCTTACCACTGATTTTCAGTTGTATGAATCACAACATACCCAGCCCCAAATAATTTCAGGAGCAACAGGCTATTACCTTGCAACAGCCAAAGGAGGAGTGCACAAGGAGCTAATCTCACAGAAGTTTTGCAAGAATAACCAAATTTCTCAAAAACATTTTAAAGCTGTAAAATTTTAATTGCCACCTGCACAGCCAACTCCTGTTTATCTTCTGCAGGAGATGAAAGGATCTGGTATCTCACTCCAGAGACTCAAAATTAAGTAACGGGAATATTTCACAATGTCAAATAAAGTTTGGTGTAATACACATGACAATAAACACATTTATGAAACTCTAAGTAATGATCTGACTGTATAATTATTTTAGGTGGGGCACTTTTTTAGCCAGAATTTCACATTCGTGTTTTTTCCACCATCTGAACTTGAAAGTAGGCACAAAAATTTAATGCTGAAATAAATACTTAAGGTCTAAATTCAGAAAAGCACTAAACTGAAAATTGGGAGTTTCTGATACAACACCTTATATGTGAAGAAGTGTCCTTGGATTTGCTGTACCCAAATGCAGAAGTTGTAAATTTGCCATAAACTTTGCCATCTTTTTCTGCCATGAATGACAGAAGCTGCTGCCAAGGGGAAGAAGGTACATTGTACCTACAGTGTGAAAGGGCAGAGTACCTTCCTGCAGATATATCTGAATTTTGGATCTGGTCTTACTTGGAGCTCCCAGAAGATACTGCGAGTATGCCTGTGGTAATAATGTCTGGAAGGAATGTATTCTACTCCAGTCCTGTCAGCTTTCAGATACTTCTCCACATGCTTAAAGAACCAAGGCTTGTAGTAGTTGCCAATTTTATTTATCTGCAAGGAAACATGCATTCATTAGATAACAGTTACACCTTGCTAGACAACAGAGTATGTCCCCAAAGTCCTTTTCTGGAAGGAACCTGTGTAATACCCTCTGCATAAAGACTGTCACAAGACATGTAGGGAGCCTTCACTCCACCACCTGCAAAGCTCCTTCTTGTCTTTCTTGCCATTAAGGTTTAAGGAAGGCTTGCTACTGAGAAGCTATTCAAGAGCCTATGAATGTGACAGAACCAAATTCCTAAAATGCCAATCTCTAAACCCACCATTACTCCAAAATTTCACATGTCAGAGAGGAAACATCCAGGGGGAGGGTTGCATGAACACTCAGCATGACCCTCCTGTGCATGCTCTTGATGTGTTTTTATTAATATTAACAGAATTAAAAAGCTTGCTGGGAAGAGTTACTCTGAATAACTGCAGTTCAAAGCAGTATTGTTCAGTCTATGAGAAGATGCTTTTCTTCCTCCCTAGGTACTACAGTGAAGAGGCTGTAGACTGAATTATTTGCTAGAACAATGAAATCAGTAGATCATTTCTCATCAATGAAAGATTTAGAGAACAGACTCTGTTATAGTAGGAAAGAGTTATACTTTAAAATATTCTGATGGTCTGATCCAAATTTTAATCCTATGCTAAGAGATTGTTCCAATTTTATCATGGTTTTATCCTAGTACAGCTTCAGTTAGACTTTGGGAGTATTTTTTTCACTGTGAGTCTTTAGTTACCTTGCTTTGCTCAGCTTCATCAGTCAAGACTCCTGTCATGATGACTGCTTCATCCAAGGAATACATAAGTCCTTCCACAAAACTATTCTCTTTTTTCTTAGACTCTTCAGTGAACTTCTCACAAATCTTCTGCAGTCCTCTCACTGGCTCATAATGTATTTTGACATATTTCTTGGCAGGAATCATTTTTATTTCTGCTGCAACCAGGAAACCCAGAGTACCACAAGACCAAGGCACTGCATAAAATAGGTCTGAGTTTTCAGTCTGCAAAAAGTATGTCATACTAAATCATATATCCACACCAATAACTGTCAATGACATTGTAAATGATAGCAAAGTAACATTTTGTCTTACTGGTGAACATCTCACAAGGCTTCCATCAGCAAGAACAAGTTCATAGGCCACACAGGTGTGCTGAAAAAGTCCATAGATATGGGATGAAGACTCAATGCCAGTTCCCATGATCAGGCCACCTTATCAAGAGAGCACACAACAAATCAAATGAAACACACTCCAAAATGTGGGGGATTTATGAGAGCAAACCCCCATTTTAGAAACTCTTTTAAGACTACTAAAAAAAGAAGAGGAAGTGCTTATAACATAAATACCACAAAGAACATAAGGTCTTACAGAGTATTTCTAGAACCTTTAAAACAATGCAATGTTTTAGTGCATAAAAAACCCTAATGAAAGTGCAGCAGAATCAGTGAGTCTCTTGTTATCAGTGACCCTTACCTACTGTGAGATCATCAAGCTCTGGCACCACAGGAATAGTCCAGCCCATGGGATTCAGGTAGGCAGTCAGCTGGCCCATGGACACCAAAGGCTCCACACGAACCACCTGAAAAGCAAAAAACACCAAACACCCACCCCCAAGTTCTCAACAAACATAAATTAAGAGTTCAGCATTAATGATGACAAAATATGGCTAACCGGATACACTTCCATCTGTTATCAGAACTCAGAGACTCACTTTCCTAAGAGAGCTACTAAAAATACTGGGAACTGTTTAGTGATTCCTCCTCTGCCTCAACATCTTGTTGCTCAGTGCCCAAACCCATAAATCAATCTGGTCTTTTAGGCTTCAGCACATAAAAGCCAAGCAATTCCATATGCTGGGTTCTTCAGATAGAACGATCCAAGCACACATTGCAAACCCTTGAAATTTGATAGGTCTGCTACAAAATTTTGCTCTTTGTGGGATCTAACCCCTTCAGCTCTGAGCATTGTAAAGAAAACTGTAAAATCCATTACAGTGAACGCTTTGTGGTGGAATCTGTTACCTGTCTTTCACTGTCTACTTCCAGAACATCCATTAAATTGATCATGATGTTCTTGTGAGTCTTCTTGTACTTCCCAACACGGAGGGACACAGTCAGCCAGCCAGGCCGGCCCGTGCACATGTACCTCTTGCTGCCTTCCTTCTTCCATTCCCGGACCTGCAAGAGCCAGCAACTGTCAGAGCAGGGATGCTTTGGAAGTCTCTTTGCAGACCTCTGAACTTCTAAATAAAGTATGACCAGGGGGGTTTAGTTATGTAGAGAGCATGTTTCTAATATCTTGTAGCTCTGGGGTTTTATTTTGGGGCAAGGATTCAGAAAGGTAACAAGACACTAACAGAGAGTTAAAACCCCACTCCTTTAAGGGAGGTATTATCACTGTTATAATCTTAGTTCTAATCCAAAACATACAAAAAGTGGCCTGAGCCTGCAAATAACCAGGCTCATCAAACCTGGTCTAGTGGAAGCAACCTTGAGCAACCTGGTCTAGTGGAAGATATCCCTGTCCATGGCAGGGAATGAGATGATTTTTAAGGGTTCCTTCCAACCCAAAACCTCCTAGGATTCTATAAAAAGTTGAGAAGGAAAATGTGTAAGCCATACTTATGAGCCACGAATTCTGCAAAGCTACAGTGGTTAACACCCAGAAAAAAAAACCCTGCATTTTTTCCAAAGCTGAGTTGCTACTACAGCTGGCTAAGAAACCCCAATCAACAACCTTAACCCCTCCGAGAACAAAGCCATGCACATCAATATCCATCTGTGTCTGCGATGTGAGCGACAAGGCAGGAAACAGAAGCGGACGTGACAGAATTACCACAAACACCAGGGAGCACAGAATCACTACAGACATCTGCATTTCTGGGTGGAGGAAAAGTTTAACCTCCCCACGAAGCATCTCCTGGAACTGGCGGTGCGGAGCAGCAGGATGTGTGTGGAATCCGAGCAGGCTCCCGAGCCTGCCGTTCGGAGGCTGATGTTTCCATGCTGCGCACACGTGTGTCCCCGAGCCCGGAGCGTGTGCAGCCTGCACATCCCTCAGGATACCGCAGTGCCAGCAGCCGCACAGCCGCAGGCAGGGAGTTCCACAGGAGTTTCAGCGGGACGAGAACCCTGCAGGGGGCTGAAAGCCCCGCTGGCGTTTATTCCTTTGCTTTTCCCCGCTCCGGCTGGACTTTGCCCCGGGTGCGGAATGGCGCGGGGGGAGGACGGGGGTGGAGGGATGACAGAGAGCGGGATAAGGACACGCAGTCCCCCCGCAAAGCCGTGGTACCCCCGGCTGTCCCGCGGTCCGGTCAAGCCTCACCTGCTCCTGGATGTGCCGGACGCGCTGGGCGTGCTGCCGCGGGGCGCTGTGGAGGCGCCAGACGGCCCATGCGCGCAGCTGGTAGTAGATGTCGAAGAGGATGGAGAGCGGCAGGAGGAAGAAGCAGACGAAGACCCAGCGGTGGTGCACCAGCACGGCCTCCAGCCCGCGGTGCCGCACCCACAGCAGCAGGAGCAGCAGCCCCGCGCCCACAGACCACAGCGCCGACATGACACCCACCGTCCGCTCGCGCTCCATCACGGCCGCGCTCCCTTATGGGACCCCGCCATGCCGCGCCCGCCGCTCGCGCGCTCGCCGCCCGGGCCACGCCCCTCCGCCCCCATTGGCCGAGGCGTGAGGAGAGGGGAGGGCGACGGCCAATCGGAGAGCTCCGCGGAGATCGGACCAGGCGCTGAGGGCGCCGATTGGCTGCGCGCGGCCGGCCCCGCGCTCCCCCTCATCGCCGCGGCCACCGGGGCCCCCCCTGGGCGGGGGTGTCACCGCCTGGGGACAGCGGGGGAGCCGGCTAGAGCCGCGGGCAGGGCCGGGCATGGGGACCGGGACAGGGTCACACCCCCGGGCAGGGCCGGGAATGGGGACCGGGACAGGGTCAGACCCGCGGGCAGGGCTGGGGGACCCGGCTAGAGCCGCGGGCAGGGCCGGGCATGGGGACCGGGACAGGGTCAGACCCGCGGGCAGGGCCGGGCATGGGGACCGGGACAGGGTCAGACCCCCGGGCAGGGCCGGGAATGGGGACCGGGACAGGGACAGACCCCCGGGAAGGTTCAGACCTCTGGCCAGGACTGGGACAAGATCAGACCCCGGGCAGGGCTGGGAATGGGGTCTGGATAGGGTCAGACCCCCGGGCAGGGCCGGGAATGGGGACCGGGACAGCGGCTGAGTGGGATACGGGGCAGAGGACAAGGGCTGAGGCAGAGGCGTCCCCCAGGCAGGGCGGGGGACAGACAGGTCCTTGGTGGTGCTGTGGTGGCCGGTGTCTGTTGGGCAGGGGGTGCACCCTGGTGCCTTTAGGATGGGGTCTGGAGCAAAACCTGTGCATCCCTCACCTGTGCATCCCTCACCTATGCATCCCTCACCTGTGCATCCCTCTGCTGTTGGAGGCACCAGAGAACCCAGCAGTGCAGGTGTCTCTGACAGAAAGTCTAAAGTGCCATGCAGTTCCATTTCTGGGATGAAGAAGGGGGCACCTCCCTCTGAAACACGGCTTGCTCTCTAAAACCCTGGCAGAAAATTCCTATCCATGATGGAAACACGTGACAAAAAGATAAAGTCTGTGAGAAAGATGAGGCTTTGTTTTTTGAAGGTAAAATCCCTCAAGGGATGTGCTGCTTGAGAGGACAGTGACAGAGGTCCAGTGACAGCTCCAGCAGGTCCTGGCACAGCCAGTGCTGTCAGGGACCTTGGAATGGCAGAGAGTTTGCCATGGCACTGCTGGGTTCAGAGAGGAACATGGAATCGAGGTGTTCCCTGAGAACACAGCCACGGTGATGTAACACAAGTGTCAGGTGGTGACCCCTCCTCTTTGCCAGCAGGAGAAATGCTGACCTTGTCCTTTAGATGATTGATGGCTGGGAGATGGAAACTTCAGACAGGGAGGGATCAAGGCTCAGCTGTGGCAGGCCAGCCACACCTCTCAGCTGTCTTCAGACAGATGGAAGGCTTTGTTTGGAACCCCTCTTCATGATTTCATGGACTCGTTCACAGAATAGGCAGAGCCACCTTCCATTGGAACAGTTTGCTCAGGTCCCCATGAAACCTGGCCTGGAACAATCCCAGGGATGCAGATTTTAGCACATTGCTTTTATGGGTTTCGTCCTACTGCTTTTATGGAAGGACTAGACTGAGATGTAGCAGCTCTTGTGTTTGGAAAGGGTCTTCTAATTTCCAGACTAAATTTATTTATAGCCAAATTATATTTGTTGCTCTTTTGCCTAGTCTGCTCACTAGCTCTTCTTACATCTGAGCTGATTGATGTTATCTGCTTTTATTTATCAGTTCATCTGCTGACAGAAATTATTCATGCAAAAGAAGGTTCCCATGCCCTAAGAGAGGTTATTTTAACCTCTCTGAAGGACCTAAATAATTATATCTGATCTGAATGTGATCAAGCACTGGGCTTATTGAATAACAGCATCATTTATTCATAAGGGGATATTTATGCCTTCAGTGTAAATACTCTTTTGAAATTGTTTTTATGAAGAACCATTAGAAGTCCTTATAATATTTTTCATGTTTTGTCCTTGCTTTTGTAAGGCCCTAGGCAACAAGAAGGGGGTAGGTAGCTCAAAGGTCATAATGTGAAACTACTTTAAAGCAGAGGAGTGAACCACTGTTCAGATTATGGTCAAATTGCTCCTGTAGCTACTGATGCCATGCATAGAAAACACAGGAATGAGAAGGGGACGAGGGAAGGGGAGATAGATATTAGACATGCTGCTCGGTTTCAATTCTACTTATTCTAGTTATTTGAGCAAATCACCATCCAGTGATCTATGCAGGCTTAGGAAAACATCATCTGCAAATCTGGTTGGAAGAGCTAAGGTTCCCTTGGTAGCTTGGTGAGATTAAAATCCTTAGTTTCTTCAATTAAATTAACATTTTAAGTGTGTTTAAGCTGTTAGTGCTTCTTAAAAAAGCAGTCCTTTTCCCTTCCTCTCCTCCTTCCCTCCCTCCCTCTCCTGCCATCCATCCACCCACTCATGCTGTTCTGGGCATGCTGTGCAGTACAAGTGCTTCTGCTGTCACTCAGTAAAACAGGTTGGAGAACTGATCTGACTGAAGAATTAAACATTTTCATTTTAAATTATTTTCTTTTCTGCCTGGATCAGCTCCCTGCTGGAGCTCACCCCACACACGCTTGTGCTGGGAGCAGAGCAGGGGTCTGGCACTGACCCTGCCAGAGCTCCCCATCCTCTTGGGGACAGCTCAGCCCTGCCAGCCCTGCGCAGGACTCTGTTCCTTGCCCAGCAGGGCTTGCTGGGAACCATGCAAAGGCTTTTGGAAAAAAAGATGCAGCTGTTTGTCCAAGGAGACAGGGAAAAGGGACACAGAGTCGTGGAATCATAGAATTGTTTAGGCTGGAAAAGCCCTCTAAGATCAAGTCCAACTGTTCCCCCAGAACTGCCAAGGCCACCACCCCAAGTGCCACTTCCACACAGCTTTTAAACCCCTCTGGGGATGATAATTCCCACCACTGCCCTGGGCAGCCTGTTCCAGTGTTTGATAACCCTTTCTGTGAAGAAATTGTTCCTGATATGCAATCCAAACCTCCCTGACGCAGCTTGAGGCTGCTTCCTCTTGTCCTGTCCCTTGTTCCCTAGGAGAAGAGCCTGACCCCCACCTGGCTCCAAGCTCATCTCAGGGAGTTGTAGAGACTGAGAAGGTCCCCTCTGAGCCTCCTTTTCTCCAGGCTGAGCCCACCCCAGCTCCCTCAACCTCAGAGTTTTGCTCCAGACCTTTTCCCAGCTCTGCTGCCCTTCTCTGAACACACCTCAGCCCCTCCATGCCTTTCTTGTCATGAGAGGCCCCGAAATGCACACAGGATTTGAGGTGTGGCTTCATCAGCACCGAGCACAGGGGGACAATCACTGCCCTGACCCTGCTGGCAACACTGCATGGTGATAACATACAGAGCATTTGAGCTGCACACAAAAGTAGGCTGAAGAGTTCTGTCTCCATAAGAATAATATCAAAAGGCCTTCAGTGGCACCAAACGAAGGCATTGAAAAGCATTTAAAAGCCCATTTTTTCTTGCAAACTCTCACAGCCCTGGTACTGACTGCCACAGAGCTGCTGCTGAGCACTACCAGGATGTTGAAAGGACAGAGATTTAATAGGAATAGTTATGTAAACTAATAAAGAATTTTGGGAAATCTGCAAGCCTGCTTAAGTCTGTAAACAAGCCAGCCGAAGGTTACTCGGGGTTAGGAGTCACCTGCCTTTGGTTTTCCTGCACGTTGGTTTGGAGCAAAGCTGGAGCTGCTTGAAACGGGAGCGTTCCCGAGGGTTGGAGGGAGGTGGTGCTCGAACTGCTTGTGAGAAGCTCCCTCTGCTGAGAAATCCAAAGTATGTTTGGTCACGCTGAAGGAAAAGCCTGTAGGGGAACGTAGTGTCCCTGTGTTTACCTGACAATTGGTCAGCTTCCCGATGGGTTTTTTTGAAAGGTATTTATCCATGGGATATCTATTGCCCAGGACCTATTTCCCAGGTTTCACAAATGTTTCATGTGAGAGAGTGGAGGTGTGTGGTGCCTTGAAGAGGAGGAGGGCAGAAGGTTTGGTACAGCAGCTGTAGCTGGGGTGGCCCTGGGGAAATCGGTCAAAAAGGGAAAATGCATTTTTAATTACTTTAGAAACTTCCAGATAGCTCTCAGGGGAAGTGAAACACCAACTGAAGGCGTAGGCAAGGTTAGATCGGTGAGGCTGCTTTAGTTGTAGGTGGACATAATGTGGAAGGACTTGCTTAACATCCATGGTGGGGAAAGCTCTCCATGTGGATTGGTCCACCCTGTCCAGCACACGGAGTCCATGGGGTGACTTTGCTCTTTTTTCCTTGCCTTTGTCCTCTCAAGGCTGCAGTCAGCCTCTTCACACCGGGAAAGTCTTCACCAAGAGAAGGAATAACTGATGCTGCAGGAATCAAGGATACCTGGGCTGTATCCCATGATTTTATCTGATGCCAATCATGTCACGAGGCTCCACTCCTCTGGTGATGAGCTGTTGTAGGTGGCTGGTGGGATCCATCACCACCTTGGGGGGAAGCAGATGCAGGGTGTGAAGTGGAATCAGGAATACTGATGATGGCAGAGTGTGTCCTATCCTTCAGTGGCTGTGCTCTGCATCAGGAGGCAAGGTCAGCTGCTGGTCAGCACATTCACAGAGCCACCAAAAAAACCCCCAGTGCTGCAGAACGTACGAGAGCTTTCATGTATTCTCTGTGATGTGCATTAAATCCAGCTTTACAACTGCCTCTGAAAGGATACCCTGTCTGGGATTTATAAAAAGAATCACTTGTCAAAACACAGAGCCAGACTGGGAAAGGAATTCAGTCCTCCCTTCATTGTCACCAGGGCAGTGTCCTCCGTGGCAGAAATGAAATTGTTGTGGCACAGTAGTGGACGTGGACAGCTGGGTTCTGAAGAACCTGGGGTTCCAGCACTCAAATTACAGGCTGAGGGAGGTCATGCTCCTCTGGGTGAGCAGTGGGGGACAGCTCATGGCAACCATCAGTTGGCTTTACAGCCCTGAGAGTGAGGAGGAGAAGTGGGTGAAGAAACTGTGATGCTCCCCTGTCTCCTATTGGTGAGATCCTGGGGATGCCAACTGTGCTGGGCATCAGAAACGAGCTGCAGCCACTGAAAAGCAATCAAGGCATTATTTCAGACTCATGACAAAATGGACACAAGTGCCAGTGGCTTCCAGGATGCTCAGGGAGAACTTTGTCATGAAGGCAGTTGTGAACCACAGCTGGTGGGGAGCAGCTGCAGTGTACCCTCTCCCATCATTTGCCTCTGGAATCTTCTTGCTTGGAGTGGTGGATGCTGTGGGAACATGCAGGAATCCTTTGGTGATGGTGAAGGCTTTCCAAAGTCACCAGAGGAAAACACTGCAAGTCGTTTTTCTGTACAGGCCAAATTTTTCTCCCCTTTTCAGCTCCCAGCAAACCTGCCTGTGTGTTTAGCCTCCCAGCACCAGATGTACTTGCAGGCTCTTTTCCTCCAAATAAAGCTAAGCCTTGCACTGCCCTGGCTGTGGCCATTCTCTCTGTCTGCTGCTGTCACTCTGTCACCTGTCTGCTTTCATTTATTTCAACGTTTTAAAAATTTCATGGGCCCACGCCCAGATGATGTAAACTGATAAAACTCCAGGCCATGCTCCAAAAACATCAGTGTAACTGTAGGATCTGGTCCTTTGGGTTTACTTACCAATGCCAAAGAAAAATAGAAAAGCTGTGAGCAAAGAAAAAAAAAAAAAAAAAAAAAAAAAAAAAAAAAAAAAAAAAAAAA